>CAJPEV010001520.1:0-64006 GCA_905338385.1 Darwinula stevensoni
CTCATGATGGGTACTGAAAACGGTAGAGCCTAACCTACCGAATAAGACTTAGCCCACCTCTCTACCCCCACTACAGCCCGCACAGTGCCCCCTCGAAATGTGGGAGATCTTTATGCCCCACCCTGTACATGGCCACTATCTCTGATGTTCTCTTATTCAAGGAGGTGTTGCTGTTTCTTCTGCTGGAAAAGAAGCAGATGTGGAACAGAACATCCAAAAATTCCTGAAGCATAAGACATGGAGGGAGTGAAGGGACCTTCGCAGGTGGAGGAAGATGGAGACAGGGGCCACGTAAAGAGAATGAAGTTGATATGGTATGTTTAGTTTTCTAAAGAAGCCAATATGATCTTATGTTTTGTTCTCTAAAGACGTTGATATGATCTTGTTTTGTTTTCTAAACAAGTTGATATATATGTTTTGTTTTCTTGAGTTAGTTACATTAAATCTCTCCACAGAGCTTTCGCTCAATAGGAGCAATTTTTTGGATACCTGGTGGAGCACACTATGGGGACTTTTTCCATTCTTTTTTTTCAAGCAGTTATTATTCAATTGAGCAATCTCTTCCTTGTTGCCTTCATTAAATTGTCTACAAAGAGGTGCCCACCAATGATTGAAATGCATTTCTGCCCTACATCCCAAGAATTCAGTGGTAAAGCAGGGCACTAAGTTAATTGTGGAAAGCTCAGATAGTAGTTGTATTCTGGACCAGTGGCATTTATATTCGAGGAAACTCTACGGACATAGTAAAAACTCTAAAAAAAAGTAACGAGTTTTTAGAGTCCTCAACGACGTCAGTGAAAAGCGAAAACTTTAGGGGACTCTGGTATGCTTTAACGAAGTTCTATAATGACAATAATAGTTATTTAGCATAATATTATCTCAAAGACATTATGAAAATGCCTTGCTATTTTGTGATCATAACAGAAGGGCTGAAAGGTAAAGTGGTGATAGCCGTTATTTTCCAAAATTTTATCCACATCAACCAAATTTCGAGTATCTTGAATAAATGAAACTAAATTTCACTATCAAAAAAAATCCTTATTACAGTTTCTATTTGAACAGATAGGTACGTAAATCACCTTTACGAGGATGGTCTCATGGTCACTGGAATATGCACTGTGTATTTGAAAATAAGGGGCTCCCAGCAGAAAGCATCATCGGTTGATCGACGGGCCACAACGGCAAGTGTGCCATATGGTATCATGCCGCCAGTTTCGTCTTCGATGGACCGTCAACAATCCTTCCTAAACGTAGCGAGCAGTCCAGCAGCGATGTACTACCCAGGGGCCAGCACATGAAGGGCCATCAGCGGGCAGTCGAGCAGCGGGACCCTGGCTACAACTGTGCCATGAAGGGTGCCATGCCACTCGTGTCGTAGCTGGCAGGCCATCGCCTACACCTCTCAGATGTAGCCAGCGTTGTGCTACCTGGGTCCGTTTTACCTGCACTGCCTGTTTGTTCTGGGAATAATAAATCTCTTCCAAAACTTTCATTGAGACCTTGCATCTCTATTATGTCTACGGTCAGCTCAATGTGAGTCACATTCTTCAAGGGTCCTGTGACATCTTCCATGAGCCTGTGTGGAGTTACAGTGAAGTTGACAACTGGATTAGGCCTATGTTACTTGAAACGACACCTGTTGAAAGTGATAGAATTACTATTTTGCCAAGCCACCACTAGGGTGCTCAGAAAAGTATGGAGCCCATGTTAATGGGGGTTAAAGTCATTCCGGAAACACTGTAGGAGCGCTTCCATCAAGTACAGGCAGGACATCTTGCAGATGGAAGGTGAAATATTAATAGTACCATCCAAAAACTCTGCAGAGAAGCAGGCTTGACATCTACAGGATCATCTGCAAAGCTTGCATTTTCTCCGTTTTCCATAATAGGGGAGTATCAATTCAATCCGAAAACAGTGTATGTATAACTAGACTGGATAGTCATAGGAGCGAACATAAGCCGCAAGAAATTAAAGATAGACAAGTAATTCGAAATTAAATCTATCAATAGTTCTGTGGTGTGCTGTTCTGTGGTGGTAGACCCGGTCGCTGTTTATCAGTGACACTCGTTCGCCTAGAATCGAAGGCTTTGCACCACACCCATACTTGTTTTTGAGACATGGCATGTTCTCCATGAACTTCTGTATTTTGATGATGCATTTCTGTAGGTTTGGTGCCTCTTACATGCCGAAAACGAATAGCAATACTCAATTAAACGTTTGACCACGTTTCTAGGAGGGCTGCCACCATAACTGGGTAAAATGCGTACGCGTCATAATGTGACGCTAGTAAGGCGCGCTCGTTACCTTCGGAGTGGTAGTGACATGATCCGGTGGTTTTTCCAAGAAACTGTGTTTTTTATTGAAAAAGCGTCGTCGGAAAGTTACCGTATTTATTGAAAACCCCTCGTTCAATGTCAGCAAAAACGCTTGGAGTATCGTTCTTTACATGCTTTACGTTGGAAAAAAGGGATTAAATTTCATCTATGAGCAAGCGTTTGTAAGCGGTAAAAAAAAATACCGTATCTTAATTCCAATAAATGCAACTCCACTCCCATTCCGTATTGAACAATGATTAAAATAAAAAGTTCGTCGAACTTCAAACGGAAATTAGGAATACAATGCGCATGCAAAGATGTGGAAACGTGATTCAATGAAGGAGTTTCCCGATTTAAGGGCTCGGCTCGTAAAGAATCGAAATATCATATTTTAATGAAGGAGGAGCTTCGGAGTGACAGGAATAATCAGCAGATCGATCGATCTGCTTATAATTCGGCAGATCGCAAACCAGCTTGGAAAAGAAACAAAGGAAAGGTCGTTCTGGTGCGAGAATATTGAGCCCAGCAGAGTAAAAACGATATTCTTACTCATGTGGAACGCACTAAGAACAGAGGGGGATATCGCAATAATCGCGTCCGAGCCCATAGCTCTTGAAACACCAAGGACCGTTTTCGTCGTGGACCGGGTTCCGACAGAAGTTGTGCTGTGGGTGCAAGTCGTCCTGGATTTTCCGCAGTAAATCATACCAAAAATCAAATGCACCCTCTGGGTCGTAATTGTCTTGCTCCTGGAAACTAACTTGTCTCCAAACCGATAAGGTCATCCACGGCAAGCATTTGTGCCCGTTGCGGGTCACATTTTCCGTTCCGATGTATGATAACCCCGATATATTCGTTTTGCATTCTAGTGGGCCTGGAAAGCAACAAACAAGGGGTGATCCAACATTTTCTGCCCTGCGATATGACTATGGGTTATGATGATATTTACGATATGATGATATTGATGGATGGGTTAAACGTGGTGGCGCGAATTTTGATGTAAATATCAATGGGAAGAAGACAAAAGTGATGAATATGTCTAGGAAAGTAGGAGGAATAATTAACATTGTGATCGATAGCCGGAAAGTGGAACAAGTGAAAAAGTTTAAGTACTTAGGAGCTTTGATCACAGATGATGGAAAGTGAAAGGTTGAGATCGGAGCAAGAATAGGAATAGCAAAGGATGCTTTTAGCAAGAAAGGAGTTATTTACAAAGAGGATGAGCCAAGAGTGAAGAAAAAGATCGTGCAGGCAGTGGTGTGGAGTGTGGCTTTATATGGGTCAGTAGCATGGACTTTGAGGAAGGAAGACATCAGAAGGTTCCAGGGTTTTAAAGTGTGGACGGGGAGAAGGATGGAGAGAATAAACTGCGTACATCGGGAAACATATGAAGAGATACTGGTAGTTGGGGAAAAAGAGGATTAGTGAACATGATTGCGAGAAGAAAGAAGTACTGGATTGGACACATTCTACGCAGAGATGGATTGCTGAAGGAAGTGATAGAAGGAAGAATGGAAGGGAAAAGACCTCAAGGAAGGAAAAGAATTGGCATGCCGGAGGAAGGGTCGTTTGTGGAAATAAAGAGAATGACTGAGAACATATAATGGAAACGATGGATGCCCAGGACCTGCCAATAGACAGAGCACTTAAAAGGAGGAAGAAGAAAATATGGGGAAACATTGATGAAGCAAATTTTTTTTTCTGCATGTCCTACCTGGGCATGAACAATTGTCCCTTTGATGGAACAGCCTTTAATTATATGTGAAAGAAAATACTTTTCGCTAAAAAAGATGCGTGAACAACCTCGCTGAACTGACTAGGTTAGTTTCACCTTTGTTAACACTTCACAGGATCTCCTTGTTTTAAATGTATATTTTTTATAAATGAATTGTTTTATTGGGATGAATACATGTGCATCGGATGAATACTTTTATAATAAACATGTTAAAACTGCCCCGTATTCAATTATTGTCCTTTCAAAATTGAATAAATTTTGCTAGAAAATATTTTAGATACAAATTATTATTAAAAATATGAATGTACCGAACACCAACTGCTGACCCTTGAAATTACTGGAAAATGTTCAGCCTTCTCCGATCATTCCTGCTGCATCAGAGCAGAAACTTTTGAATCACACCTATTATGTCTAATAGTTTAGTCTGCGGAAGCACGCGTCGGATGCCACAGGATCATCGGGAAGAAAATTATGAGCACGGGTGCATATCGAGAAGAGTTCGTTACTCACTGAAACAATGCCCTTCGAATCGAATGTCGCATGTGTCGAGGATGGGACAGTATGGAACGTCGCAGTACTCCCATTCGTCGTCCTGGCCGATGTAGCACCAAGGGCCAAATTCGTGGTAGCCGGGGTTGCGACAATACGCGTGTTTTCCGTCCACTTCGTCTGAAAATCTGGATGGAATTATATCGACATTCGAAATCATGAGCCAAGGTATACAGGGGAATCCCGATAGTGTCACGTTCCGCTTCCCCATTTACTCCATTCCCCTCTTGCTCAGTTTGCATTCTGGAGGATCTAAGAATGGAAGAGGATGAGTCGAAATGTGATACGCACACTCGTACTAGGTAGTTGCTGATGCACGTGGAATCGTGGAGGCCATTTCTTTCCAATCCCCATTCACCTGTCTCTATCCCAAGCGAATGGTTTCATTTCTCGTTCGACCTCCACGTGTCCTTCGACCTTCATGCCATGGTGAGATGTTCTCCCTATCACTTTATGGCGTATACCAGTCTTGAAGTTGTTTTCTATGTATTGCCTGGGGATGGATTAAGCAAACTCTGACTAGATAAGTTGTGGAACGTTGTCAATCTGTTACCAAACTATTAAGGTTCAAAAAGAGACCGGAACCAGTTGTTATGACAAGCTCTCCGGTCTTCCCATTTTGGAATTGATGGTCCATCCCTCATGGATTATCGCGTGGATTTTGGGTCTACCTCTTCTTCATCAAAAAAAACTTATCCAATCCATCAGTGATTCCTTGGGCCAAAGTCATAACTGTTCTTCACAAAGAAAGACCATATACCCCGATGCATCTGCTTATCTTAATCCCCAGGATCCCTACACCATTTCGGTCTACCTACCTTTCAGACTAATGTGGTCTAAAATACCTGTAATGACGTGACCTTCAATGTCATAACCTTACATCCCCTACAAGAAAGTGAACACTACAGAAAACGACTGGAATTTCTGTGTGTTATTCTCATAGAAAGAGAGACGAGAATGGACTCACTTCGGTCACGGCAGAAGGGGATGTCACAGTACTCCCACATGGTCTTGGGGTCGGAGAGGAAACGCCATGGTCGCTCCCTGTACAGCCCTGGGTTTCGGCAGTTTTGGTTATGGTCGGAGTTCCAAGGAACCTAATTCCCATTTCAAATACAAATAATAATCTATCCCTCTCGGGAAAAAATCCCAAGGGGTTCCGTATGGTTGAGAATTCCATGGTAGACAAGGCTTTCCAGTTTCTGTATTATTCTGGCTCCCAAAATATTCCTTCCCCTTCTCTGACAGTCGGCATTCCGGATACACCCCCGACCGAAGTTCGTCTTCTTGAGCTCGCAGATCGCAGAATGGGATGTCGCAGAAACCCCATGAAGAATCCTTTCCCGATTCTAGGAAACACCAATGAGCCACGTTGGATTCATAATAGTTCCAGAGGGTCATTTGCATATTCGGATTTCTACAGAAGTTGTGATGCCCGTCGACGCGATCGGGATCCGGGAATGCCAGGAGGAAAATTTCAACGACTTCGCGATTTCTCCATGGCAGGCATTGGAAGCCTGCGATCGTGAAATCCTTTCTTCCCATGTATTCGCCGCCCTGTTGAGTCACTTTGCACTCTGGAGGGACTGGTGGCAAAAAGTGGGAAATGTCGTTTCAACAGAAACCTATTCCTCAAAACTGCAGTGAGTTGGTATTAGAAACATGCGAAACATGATAAATAGTGACCCTGTCACACCCATCAATCGGTCATTAATGGACATTAGCTATGTAGGAATAAGTGAAAGGAAAGCAGAAGATAAAACTTTAAAGCAATTGGGAGTTCGTTGTTCCAGGCTTCATGATTCAGAATCCATCCATCTTCCATTCCCCCGAATTCCAAGAATGAAGAGGTCGTATTCGCAACAGTTAGAACTGTCATAGCCATATCTCCTCAATTTTCTTCCATCGGATATGACCAAATATTTAACAATCTTGACTATGTTTCCTTCCAAAATAATGAATTGGAAAAAGAAAATTGAACCGAAATTGAATGCATGTCTTCTTGGCATTCGGATATCTGAAATTTCTTTCAAAGCTTCCATTTCGAATGTAGCAATAATTGTATAGGGATCACGTATTCCTCGTTGGTTATTCATTCGGAAACACATGTCCCTTCGTCGAAATGCTCCATTCATTCCAATCAGTGAAACTCAGTGAAATATTTTACCTGTGTCCGTGCACATTGGTATGTCGCAGTATTCCCATTGAATTTTAGGGTCGGACACGAAGCACCAGAGTCTTTCTCTTTCAGAGGGATTTCGGCAGTAGTTGTGGTGAGACCAGGAGTCCATATTAAGAAAGTTGACCTCGTAGTATACGTCCCTTGCAGGTAATCCAGGAAGTTCAGAATAGGTCTCATAGGTGCCGTGGCGTCCAACTTCAACCTCGTAATCGAGCGTGACATCAACCGCGAAGTCATCCGGTCGTCCGTAGGGGTAGTCTCTCCAGTCGAGGCAATTCCGTCCCGATTCCGTCACACTCACTCTTCCGACGTTTTCCCTGCCCTTTTCTGTCCGTCGACATTCTGGATATGTATGCACTTTTTCACCTGACAATAACAAAATTTACCATAACAATGAAAAGTACCAACAAAATGAGAATGGATTTTCTGCGGGAGTACTGTGCACATTTGAAATGTCATCGCATCTTATCCCACATTTTGGTTCGAAACAGTTCTTCGTTCTTGGCGACCATATTATAGGGGAAATTTCATTCCCTGATTATTATTTTCAATTAGACTCTCCAAGCTTAGTTACTAATATTTCACTATCCAACGGTGCACGTTGTAATATAAAAGTATGATTGAGACCATTTTTGGTTTTACATAGTAACTTTTGCTGAAAGGGTTGGTGTAAGTCGATGGCTTACCGAAGGCTCAAATACAATCCATATGAAAAAAAAGACTCTCACAGGGAATTGCACTTCATCTTCTGCGAGTGTGTGCTTATGAACGGTGTAGCACCTAAATTGTGAATAGTGTGGAAAGTTCTTATACTGATTCCTCCGCATCGAATAATTCAAACCATTCTACTCGGGGTTTTTTTTTCCGCAACGCTACGACCGCTGGCGAGCAAGGCTCGTGAAACAAGTGGAAAGGGTTAGAGGCACCAACCCTGTCATGATGTACAAATTCCATGGTTTCTGTAACAACAGGACATTGCGATGGGATGTAACATCACTGCTACTCCTGTTGGAAACTACGACGTCTTCTCCCTCGTTTTTAATTTGGATCAATCTATCGCATATGTCCTCTCACGAATGCGACAGATTCATTATATACAAATTTAACCACTGTAATTGGGAAGTATCGTTTTGGTTACTGCAAATTCAAATTCAAAATTTAACTACAGTTTTTGTATTTATGGTTACATTCCCCTTTTAGATGTACGTTAAACCGAGTTCCGCATTTTAAGCTTGGTAATAGAGTGCGCTATAACCTCCAGATTGGTTTTTCTTATTCCCAGTTAGGGGTAACATTTTCTAACATCACTCTGTATATGCCCACATAATAATTCCTGCTCATGTGCGGTAGGATCGCATGCGTAGCATTTGCTCACTACACTCTTCGAAAAAAGTGAACGATTTCCGAGAAAGGGGGCGAAACTGGAGTTAGCGATTTTACTCCCTAAAAACGAGGACGTGCAATCGATAACTACTCCTTCGTGAGAGCAAAATCCATATCTTTTTTAAGAGCGCGAAACGAAGGAGGGAAAGGACTTCTCAAACTAGTAGAAAACGTTAGTGGCTGTTCTCAGGAAAGAGAAGGAAGACAGGTGAGCGGCTGCACTTCCTTGTTTTTAGGGAGTAAAACCGCTAACTCCAGTTTCGCTCCCTTTCTCGGATATCGCTCACTCTTTTCTAGGAGGGTATCCGACCTGTTTCTCCTCAAATCTCGTGGAGAATGCAATGGAATGGATGACATGAGGTTTGTAAAAAAAAAAGGGCTCATAAAAAAGGTGAATGTCCTCACACTGCACTTCACCCGGCTTGAAGGAGATGTGCCAAGAATCCGGATTAAAGGTGGCGCATTCAGCCTTGTGGATACGAGCTCCATCCGAGAACCCTTTCGGATGATCACACCGGAACGTGACGATGGCTCTTGCTGGCGCTGGATACTCGCCGCTCCATCCTACGAAGGACACCACCGCATTCTCGATCGGGGGATGCTCTCTCAGACAAAGCACTGTATGTGGAAGGGGTCGCCACGTCATGACGTCTACAAATCTGCTGATACGAAATTTCGGAGATTTCGACTCACTCTGGACGTAGGATTGGAATCCCTTGGCTTCCACGAGCCTGCTCATCCCGTTGAGAATCAACTGGCAGGAACGATCGGTCTCCCGATAGTTGAAGGCGTAGCATGGACTCGGTATCTGCATCACGCACATTATGGTGCACGTTCGAACGGTCGGCTCCTGAGATTCCAATGTGACATTCTCGTATCTCTTTCCTGGATGCACGCCGAAATAAGGGATCAAATCGACGGAGGCGACGTCTCGTAGTGAGAGTAACAACACGAGGATGATATTAAGTTTGCCTGCTCAGTGTCTGCAGGATTTCATCCTCCTGGCTGGGAAGGACGGGGGCGAATTGGGTGGGAGGCGATTGGGATCGGTATGGCGCCGTTAGACGAACCGCGTTGCCAACAACGCCGACCTTGGTGGCTTAGTAACATTGACTTACGGTTTTATTTTGACAGTGTTCAGAAGGAAAATCAATGGAAACTGATTAATGGGTTTCCTATCCATCCACATACATTGGAGTCATTTTGTCATTCCGGGAAACTCTTCCTAGACGGATCAACGGATTTAAATAATTGAGGTGTGAATCGAAAGCTTGTGACCTGCAGGCGATACTCATTGGGTCAAAAGTCCATAAAGTACTCTGCGAACGTGGTTTCTACGGGTTCTCTTGTCTTTCTGGGCGCCAGTGGTCTGCACTGGTTGACTTTCCGAGTTGAAACTCGATCCGATTCGAATCGTGGTCCGCACCCGGCCCGGAATGCGATCGTCGACTGAGTTGTGCTGCTCCGATCGTGTTGTGCTGGCATGGCCGACCTGCAGCCCGTTTAGGTCTCTAAGCTTGAGAACTTCGGGTCTCTGATGACATATTTGTCCTAAGGGGAGACGAAGGAACTCTCGCAGGTCTGCGCATATACGCTTTTCCGCATTTTCTGGAATGACGTTCCACACCAGAAGCCGGCCTCAGTTATGGTGTGGGCCGCCATCACCAACAGGGGCAAGTCCCCCACGTCTTCGTTCCCGAGGGCATCAAAATCAACGTCTACATGAAACCCATTCTGCAGGAAGCCCTGCCCCCATGAGCTCAAGGTCTCTTCGGGGATGAGCCTTGGACTTTCCAGCAGGACGGAGCAACGTCACTCAAGGATAATTTGACCCATGACTAGTGTCGTAAGAATTTACCAGGGTTCTTCACCATGGATGAGTAGTCTCGTTGTCTGCAGATCTGAAGCCTCTTGACTACGCCATGTGGCCGATCTTCGTCTTAGACCTGCTCCAAGTCCCACCACGGTCTGAATCATCTCAGACAAGATTTGGTTTGTACAGGGTTGTGCAAAAATTCTCGTCAACTTTCTTCTCTTTCTCTTACACTTCTTTTTTTAGTTATAAATTTAAAGTTTTGATAAAACCTTAACCTCGGCCTGTTATTTGAATAATTAGGTACAAAGAACAACATGAAAAAAGATAAATGATTCAAATTCAAATCATGTGGTAAAAATCGGCGCCGTTCCTTTTGATGCACGCTCGGAGTCTCTTTGGAAAGTTGCGAATGACGGTTGCCAGCTGTTCGACGTTGATTTCATTCCAAGCGCGTCGCAGAGCCGCCTTCAGCGCCGCGGTGTTGCGGAAACGAATTCCCGAGACCTTTTTGCTCCGAGATCGACCAGACCGAATAATCCAACGGGTTCAGATCCGGCGATCGCTCCAGCTTTCTTCCCTTGCTTCTGCAGCGCGATGATAGCGCTACGATTCTCTTTAGGCGTCGTAGCCCCAGAGAAAAAAAATTCAAGTAATGACTGAAATTGACTATTATAAAAACATTTCATATAAAAAAGTCCGTTGAATAAAAAAAAAATCAGAATCGCCAAAAATCTGTTGATTAATGAAACAAATTAGATTTTCAAAGTGTACGGGAACTTTTGCACAACCCTGTATTTGAGGCGAAATTCCTAAGAAACTGGTGAGGATCAGCGTCAGCAACTTCGAGATGAAGGCATAATGAAGGCCAAAGGTGGCCACTTTGAGTGAAAATTATGTCTTGTCTGGTACATTATGGCAGGAACATGTTGTGCAAATTTCGAATCGATGAAACATGCTGTTTATAATAAATTTTCAGTTTTGTTTGTTACACTTGACCTGGACCACCCTGTATAACAACCCATTCAGTCAGTGTCTGTGCCTTCTGTTACCTCATTTTTAAAACTTTTCTTACGTTTTTGTGCCAAGTCCATGAGATTAGGTGCGAGTAGTTTACACATGTAAAAGCAAGAAATAATTTGAAGGCAAATTTCATTGATGTATAGAAATGAAGGAACTTTACTATCAACTGGCAAAATCATGTTTCCAGTAGCAACTAACTTACTCATTGAGTAATTAACATCATAGATACTATCCTAGAACCTCATTTTAGATACATTCATCCCACAATATATATCAATCTATACCACTCCAGACCACTATAGAATAAAGGAAAAAGCCAGTGCGAATGCGGTCGATATGACGTTCACTTGCAGTAGGTCTTCCGAGGTTCCTTCCCCCTTGCCCAAAGGTATTCCACGAGAAGAAGGGTAAAATACCAGTTAAAATACCACTGAATTTTTTCAGAATCGTTAAGCTGGAAAATAAATTTGTCACCACAAGGCCAGCGTAGAAGCCGATGCAGTCCATCGTAAAGGTCGATCAACTCCCCTCCAAAACCTAGCAGAAGAGGAGAATACTCAGCGCCATCACCATGGATTTTCCCGTTCCGTGGCGAACATCCCAAGGAACTCCCTAACGGCATTCCCCTCTACACGGCTGGACGCCGTCTTGAACCCGGTTTCCTGGTGCAACTCTTTCCAGGAGGGTGCAATGCGATGCGTCGTGTGTTTGCGTGTGGGTGACATATCCGCAGGCCAAACGCTTCCAGATGCGAGTGTTCATTATTGGAAACGGTACTGCACTATATTCACTGAAATACATTCAGCAGAATCATTCAACCTTTTCGACATGCAATCATTTCTGCCCGGAGGAGATTATCTGACAATTTTGAGGGGTTTCAAATGCAAGTAAGCGGAGCGCATGATTAGGTTCTCAATGACGGTCTTCTTCGAACAGATGGGTTTCAATGGAAATAACGAAAATATTAATTCCAGAGCTCACTTCTCACGTAGTTCCTTCTGCAGGCACTCTCAGCTGTCAAAATCGTCTGGCGTTGGGAATGCTCAAAGGAGATCCGGCAATCAAAATCGTATTTCTTGGTTCTGCATGGAGGCAGGCATTGTTATAACAAAATGTCTGTGGTCTGTGTGTTAAATTTATTACAATGGATACCCATTCGGGGCAATACTATACAAATTAATCGCCCGACAAAAGAGGTAGGGAGTTGAGATTTTTCTTTCTTCACCGCGGTTTCATTTCATCGTAACCATAAAGGAGAGAGGTAAACGATTCTCATGATTTTTCCTGAGACGGCATTTAACCATCGGTGCACGGTCCACTGCATCCCACTTCCGTCGATTGGCCGGATCCGGTCGGGCTTTCAGTCCCCAGGAGAGGAGAGGAGGATGCCTGCGGAGAAGCCGACGTTGAGGAAGAAGAAGAGATTGAGGAAGAATCGATCCAGGATCCGCGACACCGTCCGCCAGTTCTCGAGTTCGTTCCCGTCTCCTCCTTCCCCTTCTCCCGCTTTCCCATGCTTCGACTCCCTTTCCATTTCCCGCTTCTCCCGGGATTCCAAGAGGGACAGGAGCCTGCTCAATTTCGCGTCAATCTCTGCAAGTTTATCGAAGTTTCCAGAAATCATTGGGTGCCACGTACTTAACTTCGCATCTGCGCTTGTAAGCCTTTCGCAAAACGTATTCATCTTTTGTCAGCATCTTTCTCTACTCGTAGGCGTGCGCCACGAGCGTACGGGTGACCCACTCTGACCGAAACGCGCAGCTCGAAATACGATGGTGAATATCTACTTTGCACATTTCACATAATCCACTTCATTAACTCCATTTCTTCAACTCATTTTTACTCAAATTATGATGTTTTTACGCCCACATTTGGTGCGTTGACACAGTAGATCCTTGAGGACATACCTGAGACAGGCTCCATCCGAATAGATTCTTCAGTAGCACTCTTCGCGGACGGGCGTCGCGATACCATCTTGTGCATCTCGCCCCCATCCGTTCTTCCCTTGGCCTGTATCAGGGCAGATTGCAGAACGATGAGCATGGCGTAAGCATGACGTCTTGCAAGGAGAAGTCATGCTGAGAGAAAAACAGATGAAGGGGGAAACAGACGGGGCTGAAGCGGGGTTCGGTCATGCAGGTCAACCTGGCCAGTACTCGGCACAGGGTCTGCATGGCCTGCGGGAGCGGCCGGACTCCTCTCAGGTGGTAAAGGTACAAGGTGAAGATGTTGAGCATCACCTCCACCGCCACCAGGAAGACGCAGGCGCAGTAGAATTTCCCTGCAGGGTTCAATGCGGTCGTCAGTATCAACGATTGCATGTAAGTCGTTACTTTGGTTGTGCCAGGGATCAACTTGATTGACATTGAACGCTCATGGAAACGTGTTGGATTCACTGGAACTTCACCCATCTTTAGATAGGTCGAGCTCTTGTAACAAGCTACCCGAGGGAGACTGAAAAAATCGGAAAAACTTCGGTCCTTCATACTGGAGCATCGTGTTGAATTATGCCTCGACGCATTTCCAGTGCATGCACGGACATGATTATATAATATCATGAAAGAATAATGCCGCGTTCCGTCCCATTAAAGGAGCTAATGTGCATTCTTCAAGAACCGAGTCGATTTCCCATATTTCCATGCATTTTGGGGACTAAATAAGTTGCGGCAAACTCGCCGGGAAACTTCTTCAAACTGACGTTGGCATTAGATAAGTCAACAGTAGAGGAAGCTCTTCTATAAAATCTCGGAGGAAATTTATTGAGGTGACAGAGCTTGCTGCTTCTTATTTCGTAACTATACTTAAACATCGGTGCGAGTTAGCAACAGTGGATATCTTCTCGGTTTCGGTCTGGAAGTTACCATCTCGTAAAGGTCTTCGAATGAAAACTTTCATTAATAAGGAGAACGCGAGCATTTATTTAGATGTAGCTGTCAAATTTTGTGGAAATAATGCAGGAAACTTCCAATCCACCATAAGTGTTCCGAGCTATCTGGCTTTTCTATAACGTTGAATAATGATTTTAACGCCCGGATCTTCCGGATTTGAGAGATATGAGTCCCATTTCCCTTTGTCTCGAGATGCCGCAAGGAAAGCGTCGCAGGATTTCAACTGGTCGGCATACCGATGAGTGGCGTGTTCTCTGTGGGCGGGAGGACGTCCCGGAGGCCCATGAGGATGATGACCATGTTGAGCATGGCGGAGATCCCCAGCGTCACCTTCTCCCCGCTCTCGCAGGGCATCAGGAAGGACAGCAGGGCTGGAATCACGTGAAGGGAGGTCTTTAGCTCTCCGAGCTTCATCGCAATAGCCTACTTTTAAGTGTCAAACATGAATCATGAAACTCCTAAAATACACTAGTGTGGATGAATGCACGAAACGATTAAAGTTGGTCTCTTCAGAGACATCTATCGGTGGTCTCCATAGTGAGAGCCCGGAGAAATGGCAATCCAATCTGGAGCATTGTTGGCTCTTGTTGCTTCGAAGGAAACGAGAAAATGCGTCTTTCACGAAATTATATCATGCCAAACCATCATGCTGGCCTTCATACTGTCCAAGCCCTTGCACGCAGTCGCACCATCGTGGGGACACCCTATTACGAGCATAAGAGACTGTAGAAAGGACTCGGCCTTACTTTCCATCGTATGGTAGGGAGCTACGCATACACTTACATCCGCCCCAAAGAGTGAAAATGCAATTCGGTGTAATGACTCTATTCTCTCTGTTAACCCCGTGCACGTGCATTATCTCGAAAATAGAATAGGCGAGTATGGAGTGATGCATCGATGATTTCCTCAAAGGGGTGTCCTGCGGTAAAGGATAGGGGGAGGTGGGCTGGAATTCCTAAAGCCCCTTCCCACTCCCCCCCTTACTAAAATGTTCAATAATTACGTGGTATTTTGGAGGAGGGAACCAAACCAGGATAGACTGAAGCCCCCTTGTCCCTTTCCCTCTCTATGCCACTGGAAGAAACTTTAAGCGATCGGCTATCGAAGCGCTGGAAAAGGTTTTTGAAGGGTTACATACGAAGGTTACATTCAGGCCTGTCTCTGCTGAAGTAATTGCATACAAAATAGCAGCGATCATGACGGAAAATATATATTTTATGTGGTGAAAGGGCCTTTACGTTGTCAGTTTTAGCTTTGTTACGTGTGGATGTCTGGGTGCATACAATTGACTATCTTTTAAATTCGGTGAAAAAAAAAATAATTTTTAATCATGATCCGGCGTTATTTGCAGGCCTTCTGCATATATGAGAATTGTTCATTTTAATATCGCCATAAACGCTAACGAATAACGCAAAGAGAGTAAAATATGCGATTCTTGTGCTACGTTACGTCGCGAAACCGCACCCTACCGGTACCGAACCGTACCCAACCGAACCTACTCGCGAAACCCTACCCAGCCTCACAGTAGTGCATAGCAATGAGCTACCCATGACATTGATGATCATCATGGGGAGAATGTAATTGAGGAAGAAGAACCCTGGCCGACGCTGGATCCGGATGGAGTACAGAACGACCGAGAAATCTTCGTCGCAGCAGGGGTCTGGATCGATCCTCTCTTCCGCTTTGTAGGAGGTGAGGCGGAACTCGTCGTTCTCCGCGTACGAGAGCAGGTCGATACTTGGGTCGTGGTCCGTCTGCAGCCGAATCTGGAACAGAGGGTTTTTTGGTCCGAAATGTTCTAGTTCTTAAGCCCGACATGAAACTGTCAACATATTAATGCGAAAATATGTCCAGAAGAAAAAGTGAGCAGATAATGACACGAACGAATCAGCCAATAGAGACCTGGCAAGCGGATGGTATGAATGGAATAAGTGCAGAACGTTTTCGATATTGAGGTTTCGATATCGTGGTCTCACCTGTGTGTGGTCATAGGTCAAGGTCATGAACCTCATCTTGCAGGTCTGGACGTCGAACGGGAAGTACTTGACGTCAACGTTGCAGAAGGAGCAGAAGACAGCTGCCGTGAGGAGTGTCACCTCGCCCTTGTGGCTCACGATCGCGTTCGTCCGCAGCTGCCGTTCACGGTAGTTCGTCGACACGCTGGAAGGGAATCAGTGGTCAATTATGGGATTGCCGCGAGATGGCTCTGTTGCGGCAACGTCGAAGGCGAAGGAGGCGCATGCAAGGTACTGGGGTCTGTACGGAATCGAATGGCATGCATTTAGCGGGCACAAAGTTATATAAGGCCTGAGAGTGGTGTGGGACGACTTGCTTCGATAAGCGATTGAGCCGATACAATCTGCGAAATATGTAATGCAACTGAGTGCACGTGGTACGACAACGTGATAGCGCCAAATGCCCCTTGGAAAATACGCGGCCAAGAATTCGTATGAAGCTGGTTCTGCAGCAAGCAACATTTACCTGTTGTAGAGGATGATGTCCGGAATCCAAATGTTGTTAATAGGGACTATAATCTGCCGGATCCCCCCAAATTCCTCCGGGTTCCAGTTGATGTACGTGTCATTCCACCGTTCGATGACCTCCACACGGGTGCTCAGCGCCTGGTTCCTCTCGTCCTGTTTCCACATCGCCACAATTAAAATCTCGACTGCTCCCATCGGACGGCGATGAAACGAGGAGAACCGACCAGTTCTATGATCTGGAAGAGGCCGAGCCGGACGCCGACCACGAGAGGCAGGTTGGGGTCGTCGATGGGTCGCACCATCGGGTAGTCGGTGAAGAGGGCCTTTCGGAGTCGGATTTCCTCTTTGCTCCCTTCTGAAAGCATTTCGTTGCACGCGATGAGAAAAGCCAGGTGCCAGGTCTGCATTTTGATCCCCACCTTGAAAGAATAACTAGATATTCCTGATGCAAGAAAGCATGTGTATACATACATGTCCCAGTCCTTGAGGGAGACATCATGCAGTGGCAGAAAAAAGCGATACGATCGTGTCGGAGATTACATATCGGCTCCTTTTCCTATTCACACTTCATGGGACATTAATAAATAAGGAAATTAGTATCGCAGGAAGCATTTAGGCGGTGGAGTGACATTCGTCCCAGAAATTTTGCTTTTGGACAGACGATTCCTAGGAGGGAAGAGAAAAGGAGCACAGCCTTTCGCCATCACGATGGGAATCTGCAACCTTGAATCGATGATGGATGAAATCGTTGAGACCCGAAAAGTTCAAGAGGCTTGCGGTATCTGCTGCGCTCTGTCGTGTCCTTTCCCTTCTTGCTCGTTTCTCTCCGATTGGCTGAGTTTCGGCAACGACTAAGTTCTTTCCTGGCAAATTTCAACTGCCGAATGCACTTTTCCTATCCACTGGTGGGGAGGAAAAGTAACCAGGAAATGCTCAGCTTTGTCATATAGAGACGTTGGTGCGGGGAACGGCCTTGAGGATCGAGACTGGATTCAAATTTGTTCAATGATTTCACTTGGTCGCCACTTGAAGTCCCTAGTGCGATGATGTCCACGTCCAATTAGATGAGGGCGGAGTTTCATTCATCTACATATATGGGTCAAGTCTTTCTCTTCGAAGTTAATGTTCTTCTTCTTCGAGAGATATATGTAGCCAGTTTTCTTTGTAAACTAAAAAGAACGTATCCACATTCAGGAATGGTCAGGCGAACCGAGTATTCTTCAATATCTCGGCGATTCCTGAGCCGCTTTTTAGAATATGTATCCGATCACCTTGTAAGCGGGACTATACTAACCATGCGTACTCGGTCGTGCAGGCCAACACTCATCAAAGGGGGTCGCCCATTTTTCGTCGTTAGACTTACATTAGGAATTTTTAAGCGACTTGGGCAAATACTTTTTTTCATCCTTCAAAAGCTTTCTTCTAGCCTTCTCTTCCCTGAAGAGAAGGCTAGAAGGGTTTTTTTACGGAACTGGGAAGGGACATATTTCTGACGCGAATTGGGAAAAAATTCTGATCGAAGCATGGTCCGCAACTGGGTACGCATGCGAAAGAGGGAGAAACGCGCCTCCTCATAGTGAAACAGCCAAAGGAAACGTTCCACGTACCAGGACTTCCAGCTCCACGAGGCACCTGCTACTAGGACGGACGAGGCGGATGCCTTCGAGGACTGGAGCCGCTGGCCGAGATTCCGGGAGGCACGCGGCTGGAGGACTGAAAGGCCAGGGACGGGGAACATCTACATCATCTCCTCGCCGTATAACCGTGCTTTTAATGCATGGATCTGATCCGCTGATCTAATCTCCCCTTTCGTCTTTGTGTTTCCTTGTCTGGAAAAGGGAGCGGCGGGCCGTGCATCGTGTGATGTTCCAATTTCGCCATTTGAATAATATCCAATAGCCTGAGTAATTGCTTTCCTCGGGCATATCGAAATGAATCTTGAAACGTTTCTTCATTTTTTAACATCATCTAATACCTTAATTCGAAGAGGCCAAAAGTTGCGGCAGTGGTAGCGGTCATGGCTGTCACCCCCAACGCGCAGGCCTACGATGCAATCACATTCTGGATCATAGGCCAGGCCATCCACGGCCTAAAGCGCCAGGCCTACAAGGTTACGTCTTTCCCGGTCATTTTATATCGGAACTCGGGACATTTTGTCAGGACACTCCATGTCATCTCAAATCACTACAGTCGTTTGCGCAGCGAGCACTGTCAGACTGTACATTTTGCTGTAGGGAGGGGACATTTATTTCACATTGCATCCACGACGGAAAAGTGCTTCTGCTGCAACTCAAAATTAACGCTCTCATTGTTGTTCACTGGTGCTAATGTCGAGGCGAAGAATTATTCGTTAGTATTTTGCTGCACATGCGCGAAATTTCCTCTGTGCTAAAGTCGAAGAAGTTCATGGAAATGGCCCGTACTGTTTCAGAATCAGTGGTACCTGTACCATAAGCTAATCCTAATAACCCATGAGTTAATCGATGATGCAAGAGTATTAAATGTGCTGGGAAGAAGTTGTGGTGGTGCCTATCACCGCAACGTGCGAGGCCGTCGAGACTAGGCCATACGTTGGACCATTCACTGCTCAAAGCGCTAGATCAATTAGGCTATGCCATCCATCCCTCAAAGCGCCAGGGCCGTGGGGCCATGCTATTCTAGGCCAAAGACTTGGCCATCCAACGCACTTAGCGCTAGGTCCATCGGGCTATATCAGTGTGAGCCATAGGCTTTGGCTCTTCGTATTATTTCCATAGGCTTCATACTTAGCTGTGTCAAGCAAAGGGTGCTACTAACTGAATGCGTGTTACGTTTTCACTAATAGACAGCAAGTTCATTTGAATACATTCTGTGCTAAGGTGTTTTTTATATATTTTTTTTTTCCCGGTAGGTCAGATGTGGCGGTTCGCGCCATCGCTTCCATGCAATAGTTTTCTTTTTTGCGTTTCATGTCATGGCCGATTTATTTGAATTTTCATGATTGAAGTCAAAATAATAGTAAAAAATAGGCTCTACTGCATGTTTCGCGCAAACCAGGTGCACCTCCCANAAGGCCAGGGACGGGGAACATCTACATCATCTCCTCGCCGTATAACCGTGCTTTTAATGCATGGATCTGATCCGCTGATCTAATCTCCCCTTTCGTCTTTGTGTTTCCTTGTCTGGAAAAGGGAGCGCCGGGCCGTGCATCGTGTGATGTTCCAATTTCGCTATTTGAATAATATCCAATAGCCTGAGTAATTGCTTTCATCGGGCATATCGAAATGAATCTTGAAACGTTTCTTCATTCTTTAACATCATCAAATACCTTAATTCGAAGAGGCTAAAGAGTTGCGGCGGTGGTGGTGGTCATGGCTGTCACCCCCAACGCGCAGGCCTACGATGCAATCACATTCTGGATCATAGGCCAGGCCATCCACGGCCTAAAGCGCCTGGCCTACAAGGTTACGTCTTTCCCGGTCATTTTATATCGGAACTCGGGACAGTTTGTCAGGACACTCCATGTCATCTCAAATCACTACAGTCGTTTGCGCAGCGAGCACTGTCAGGCTGTACATTTTGCTGTAGGGAGGGAACATTTGTTTCACATTGCATCCACGACGGAAAAGTGCTTCTGCTGCAACTCAAACTTAACGCTCACATTGTTGTTCACTGGTGCTAATGTCGAGGCGAAGAATTATTCGTTAGTATTTTGCTGCACATGCGCGAAATTTCCTCTGTGCTAAAGTCGAAGAAGTTCATGGAAATGGCCCGTACTGTTTCAGAATCAGTGGTACCTGTACCATAAGCTAATCCTAATAACCCATGAGTTAATCGATGATGCAAGAGTATTAAATGTGCTGGGAAGAAGTTGTGGTGGTGCCTATCACCGCAACGTGCGAGGCCGACGAGACTAGGCCATACGTTGGACCATTCACTGCTCAAAGCGCTAGATCAATTAGGCTATGCCATCCATCCCTCAAAGCGCCAGGGCCGTGGGGCCATGCTATTCTAGGCCAAAGACTTGGCCATCCAACGCACTTAGCGCTAGGTCCATCGGGCTATATCAGTGTGAGCCATAGGCTTTGGCTCTTCGTATTATTTCCATAGGCTTCATACTTAGCTGTGTCAAGCAAAGGGTGCTACTAACTGAATGCGTGTTACGTTTTCACTAATAGACAGCAAGTTCATTTGAATACATTCTGTGCTAAGGTGTTTTTTATATATTTTTTTTTTCCCGGTAGGTCAGATGTGGCGGTTCGCGCCATCGCTTCCATGCAATAGTTTTCTTTTTTGCGTTTCATGTCATGGCCGATTTATTTGAATTTTCATGATTGAAGTCAAAATAATAGTAAAAAATAGGCTCTACTGCATGTTTCGCGCAAACCAGGTGCACCTCCCATCAAACTAGTGGCAATTTTTGTGAGGTGAGATTGAACGCGAAGAAGAAATGTTGAAGGGCACACATGACAGCGATGAGGCAGTTGTTGCTGGTAAAAAACGGTTGGTGCCGGCACGGAAACAACGTTTGCCACTGCAGTTGCGGTGCGAAGTGCCTAAATCGGTGCTAGCCGTAATGGCTAGAATCAGTGATGAACAGCAAGCAGATGTGCGTAGGGCCGCAGAGACCGCTGAACAGCAAGAGGCAGCGAATGCTGAGCTCCGGAATAAGAGGACCGTGTAGCCTGCTGAGCAACTTGATGCAAGGAACGCAGCACTCAGGTGTCGAAAGCCGGGGGGCGGCCGGGAATTGAACCCGGTCCACCTGCTTGCTGGTCAGGTGTGCTACCAGGACACCACGGAATTCGGGACATGTTGTCAGGCCTCTCCATGTCATCTCAAATCCTTACAGTTGTTTGTCGCAGCGAGCACTGTCAGGCTGTACATTTGGATGTAGGGTGGAGCCATTTGTTTCACAACGGAGAAATGCTCCTGCTGCAACTCACACTTTAGCACCAGTGAGCAAAACTTTCCGAGCCTCAGGGTAATGTGGTGGCGAGGCATTTCCTGGAATTGGTCGCTAGCATTGTGCCGCGCATGTACTTAATTCACTTTGTGCCTACGAACAAGTTCTTGGAAATGGTCCGTACTTTTTCATAATCATTGGTGTCTGTACTATATGCTAAAGCTAATGGCACATGGTCTAATCGGTGATGCAAGATGATTGAATGTGGTAGGGAAACGAAATCAGCAAAGTCGTCTTGAGTCTCATGAAAACGTGCTAAACCGTTCACAATGAACGATTGTGGCAATCAGCTGGAATATCGTGATGATGGTGTTTAGGAACCGAATCTCCCTGTGTACAGTAAGCTATAAAGGAATACATGTAATGAAGCGGTTCAGTTCTGAATGTGAAATGAGATGAACAGAGGATTGTTAAGGAGACGTTATGCTCATAATAGAAGGTTCAAATTTGCACCTAATAGATAGCTAGCGTAGCGGCCGGAGGCCACTAAACTAATACTTTAATTCGAATAGGCCAAAAGTTGCGGTGGTGGTGGTTGTGGCTGTCACCCCCAACGCAATCCCATTCTGGATCATAGGCCAGGTCCATCCAGAGCCTAAAGCGCCAGGCCTTCAAGGCTACGCCTTTCCAGGCCATCTTATACTTTAATTCGAAGAGTCAGAGAGTTGTGGTGGTGGTTGTTACCCTAGCGCGCGAGGCCTACAACACTATGTCACTTCAGGCCATGGGCTAGGCCAACCACACCTCAACGCGCCAGGTCCTTGAGGCTATGCCATTGGCTTGGCCATCCAACGTTTTTAGTGCCAGGTCCATCGAGCTATATCAGTCTGAGCCATAGGCTTCATACTTAGCAGTGTCAATGAAAGGGTGGTAATAATTGAATGAGTGTCATGTTTTCAATGATCCACTGCAAGTTCTTCGTATAAATACATACTTTGCTGATTTGTTCTTTTTGTATTTATTTGTTTTCCGTTAGGTCAGGCGTGGCGGTTCGGGACATCGCATCCATGCAATAGTTTTCTGTTTGCGTTTTATGTCATGGTCGATTCATTTGAGTTATGATTGATGAAATCAAAATAAAAAACCAACTACACTGGCGGCCCTTAGAGAAGAAATGGAAAATGCATGTGCAGCAATCCCACTGGACACTTTGGCCAAGGTTGCCCAAGCAGCAGTTCGCCGTACTAATAAATGTCTGGAAGCTATTGGCCACCACTTTGAGCACCTCTTGTAATTGTAGAGGCCAAAGGTAACTTGTATTAATCTCATGATGTGTGCATTAATTTAGTATTAAAATATTTATAAATATAAATATTTATAAGTTCTTCTTTTCCTGAAGTGTGTATACATTTTTTGGCGGACTCTGTATATATATACTAGCGAATTTTTTTGCCCTTAAGGCAAACAAACTCGCTATAGTCGCACCTTCGGCGCTCCATTACGTTGGATTGTGATTAATTCAATGAGAAATGGCAAACGCGTATTTAAAGTATGTCCCCATTGAAATACGTGACATATGGGGACGAAAGTCTTAATTTTTCTCAAAATCATTACTTCTATGATTTCTAGTGTGCCTAACTTCAAATTTTTCTTGTATCCCTTTTTGTAAGAGTGCAGAATACATTTTAAAATACTTCCCTCCTATAATCTACGCTAAGGAGACATATTTCAAAATTAGAATAGATAGAAGCCAAAAGAAAGCCATGGAACGGCCGGGAATTGAACCCGGGTCTCCTGCTTGCAGGTCAGGTGTCCTACCACTACAACATCGAAACCTGGTCGTCAAGTTGAACTTCTCGATGCCATCCTCATCTGTCACAATATATATTTAAAGTAACTTCTCCCCCCAAAACGTGTACCCCCAGGGCATGTACCTCCAAAGTCTGATTTTTTTCTGGCCTCCGCATCCCTGCATGATTGAATTTTTCTTACATTACAGGAACAGGATGGGGGGTATTTGTGACTTACAAACTTGTAGGTTTAGCTCCATTTGATCCTGGAGCCTTCTCAGGAACTCCTGTTGACGCCTCCCCTATTGAACAGGAAAGGATTAGGAATGAACGCCTGAAATAGGTTTTAAAAATAAGTTGCATAGTACTTCCGGCTCGAAAGGCGCCTTTTACACTGAGTCTGAAGTTCCTTGGAGACTGTGTCAAGTCCAGCTATGTCCAGAACCCTGAGGAAATCCTCAAAGTTGTTTTTATTGACTCTACCCGGTAATTTCATCAACAAGATGCGATTTCTTTCCAGCTCCTTCAAAGGTGTTCTAATGTCATCCAAATCTTCTAATGACAGAATGCCAGCCTCAAGGAGAGGCATTGCCAGTTTGTCGTCTCTCAAGTGATCCAATAGGAAGTCCCATTTTGCCTGGACGAAACCTCGCGGGGAAGTTGGCCGATCACCTCTCGCTATCAAAATTGGAGTAATTGGTTTAAAGACAGGATGTACAAAATTACCTTATGCAAAGTATGACTACACTAATTTAGATACATATGGGTATTTATATCGTTCTTGCACCTCCGCACACTTGTATCATTGGTATTCCTAATCTCCTTTATCATATACAGTACTTTTCTTGGAATAAATATTCTAATTTTATGGCACTGTTACATATGGAAGCCTTTCAGAGTAGCTCGGAGAAAAATAGGCTGACTTTTAAACGCATTCACACTGCACTTGAAATAATCCCCAGAAAACCACGTGATCAGATATTCCATCAGGTGAATTTCCATACTTGACTATATGATTCCAACTACGTGTAAAACCCTCAGTGATTGCGCTGATGAGTAAAACTCATATGTTTTAATGATACGTAGATCAACAGCTTACCTATCGTCATTCTGGCTGCCAAACTTCTATGCCCCTTTTCCCGTAAGGATTCAATGAACGCATGAACACCATACTCTCCCTTCGGTGAGAGGGTTTCTTGCAGGTAGGAGACCTGAGTGCAGATTTCAAACAAATGACAATCAGAATGTATGGATTTTAGCCTTCATTCAGACATGAAAGCAATTTCTGTTTGCACTTATTCACCTTTTCTTTGAAAGATCCTTTGTTCTTGATATCATCTGCATGTGTCCCACGATCGAGTATCCTCTTTTCCCACAAGTCTTCAAGAATGTCATCAAGTTCGATCCATTCCAAGTCTTGCGTGTGAAGCTGTAAGAGCTGGGCAATGTCCATGTGGAAGTCGTCAAGGACATCCTGAAACCACACCGGATGAATAAATGAAAATGTGACAAGCCTGAACAGAAATACGCCCCGCAAATTAATCCTTTCATATGCACGTGCGCTCCTTGGAAAATCGGTAGTGCAGCTGGATATGAGAATTGTATTGTTTTGGGCAATATTAAGGTTCCGACTATATTAGTCGCCAATAGAGTCATATCAGACTCCATGGTCCATATCTGTCATTGATCAACTTATCCTATACTTTAATTCGAAGAGGTCAAAAGTTGCGGTGGTGGTGCCCGTGGCTGTCACCCCCAACGCACAGGCCTACGATGCAATCCCCTTCTGGATCATAGGCCACGCCATCCACGGCCTAAAGCGCCAGGCCTACAAGGCTACGCCTTTCCAGGCCATCTTATACTTTGATTCGAAGAGTCCGAGAGTTGTAGTGGTGGTGGTTGCCACTCCAGCGCGCGAGGCCTACAACACTGTCACTTCAGGCCATGGGCTAGGCCATCCACCCCTCAAAGCGCCAGGTCCTTGAGGCTATGCTATTCTAGGCTTGGCCATCCAACGTTTTTAGCGCCAGGTCCATCGAGCTATATCAGTCTGAGCCATAGGCTTCATACTTAGTAGTGTCAATCAAAGGGTGGTAGGGTGGTAATAACTGAATGAGTGTCATTGTTTTCAATGATCGACTGCAAGTTCTTCGTATAAATACATACTTTGCTGATTTGTTCTTTTCTGTATTTATTTGTTTTCCGTTAGGTCAGGCGTGGCGGTTCGGGACATCGCATCCATGCAATAGTTTTCTGTTTGCGTTTTATGTCATGGTCGATTCATTTGAGTTATGATTGATGAAATCAAAATAATCATGTAAATTGTTTGTTTCATACGTCGCGCAAACGGGCCGCTCCCCCATCAAAATGGTGGCGATTTTTGCGAGGTGAGGGTGAACGTGAAAAAAAAAGCAAAAAAGGTCCCACAGGACGGTGATGAGGTAGTGACTGCATATAATAAAAGGTTGATGCTGGCGCGGAAACAACGTTTGCCACTGCAGTTGCGGTGCGAAGTGCCTAAATCGGTGCTTTAGGAGTTGCTAGCCATAATGGCTAGAATGACTGATGAACAGTACTCTGTTGCACGTTGGGAGCGTAAAGCTGAACAGCAGGAGGCAGCGAATGCTGAGCTCACATATAGGAGAGACATGCAGCCTGCTGGACAACTTGATGCAAGGAACGCAGCACTCAGGTGTCGATAGCCGGGGAGCGGCCGGGAATTGAACCCGGACCTCTTGCTTGCCGGTCAGGTGTACTACAATTACACCACGGAACTCGGGATGTTATGCCTCTCCATGCCATCTCAAATCACTACAGTCGTTTGCGCAGCGAGCACTGTCAGGCTGTACATTTTGCTGTAGGGAGGGGACATTTGTTTCACATTACTGCCACAACGGAAAAGTGCTTCTGCTGCAACTCACACTAAACGCTCCCACTGTTGTTCACTGGTGCTAATGTGGAGGGGAGGATTTTCAGGAACTATTCGTTAGTGCTCTGCTGTACATGCGCTATATTCCCTTTGTGTTAAAGCCGAACAAGTTCTTGGAAATGGCTGGTACTGTTTCAGAATCAGTGGTACCTGTACCATACGCGAATGCTAATAACCCATGAGCTAATCGGTGATGCAAGAGTAATGAATGTGCTGGGAAGAAATTGTGGTGGTGGCTCTCACTGCAACGCGCGAGGCCTACAAGAATGTATAATTTTAGGCATAGTCTTGGCTATGCCATCTCTGGTCATGGGCTAGACCAGCCACCGCCCAAAGCGCCAGGTCCATGGGGCTATGCTATTCTAGGCCAAAGGCCTGGCCATCCAACGCACTTAGCGCTATGTCCATCAGGCTCTGTCAGCCTGAGCCATAGGCTTTTGTTCATCCTATTATTTCAATTGGCTTCATACTTAGTAACACCCTTTGCCTAAGACTCAATGCTTGTCACGTTTTCACTGATCGACTGGAAGTTCTTCATTTGAATACTTTCCTTTCTGATGTTTTTTTTCTGTATTTATTTTTTTCCGTCAGGTCAGATGTGGCGGTTCGCGCCATCGCTTCCATGCAATAGTTTTCTGTTTTCAAAATAATAGTCTTAAAAGGCTCTGCTTCATATGTCGCGCAAACGAGGTGCACCTCCCATAAAAATGGTGGCAATTTTTTGCGAGGTGAGGTTGAACACGAAGAAGAAATGTTGAAAGACGTCCCACAGGACGGCGATGAGGCAGTCGTTGCTGTTAAAAAAAACGTTTGGTTTGGCGGGAAAGCAACGTTTGCCACTGCAGTTGCGGTGCGAAGTGCCTAAATCGGTGCTAGTCGTAATGGCTAGAATCAGTGATGAACAGCAAGAGGCAGCGAATGCTGAGCTCCGGAATAAGAAAGCCTTGCAGTCTGCTGAGCAATATGATGTAAGGAACGCAGCACTCAGGTGGCGAAAGCCATGGGGCTGTCGGGAATTGAACCGGTCCTCCTGCTTGTCGGTCAGGTGGGCTACTGTACCATTACACCATGGAACTCGGGATGTTATGCCTATCAATGTCATCCCAATCATTACAGTTGTTTGTCGCAGTGAGCACTGTCAGGCTGTACATTTTGATGTAGGGAGGAGGCATTTGTTTCACAACGGAAAAATTCTCCTGCTACAACTCACACTTTAGCACCAGTGAGTAACACTTTCAGAGCCTCAGGGTAATGAGATGGCGAGGCATTTTCTGGTATTAGTCGCTAGCATTGTGCAGCACATGTACTTAATTCCCTTTGTGCCTTCGAACAAGTTCTTGGAAATGGTCCGTACTGTGTCAGAATCATTGGTGTCTGTACTATATGCTAACGCTAATAGCAAATGAGCTAATCGGTGATGCAAGAGAATGTGCTAGGGAGACGAAATCAGCAAAGTCGTGCTGAGTCTCATGAAAACGTGGTAAACCGTTCACAATGAACGTGTTATAGCAATCAGCTGGAATATCATGGTGATGGTGTTTAGGAACAGAATCTCCCTGTGTACTGTAAGCTATAAGTGTATACCAATACATGTAATGAAGCGGTTCAGTTCCGAATGGGTAATGAGGTGAACAGAGGATTGTCAAGGAGACGTTATGCTCATAATAGACGGTTCAAATTTCCACCTATTAGACGGCCAGCGTAGCGGCCGCAGGCGGCTAGCATCCAATCTATTTTAAGGTATTTCGCATACATTTTTGCACATAACGAAGTGGAAAAAAGAATAAACCCTGATTGCATCAAAGATTTCCGCCATTGAATAGCGAAGCAATTTAATTCATTCATCAAATCTCAACCTCACCATCGTCTTAGTCGCCTCGACTGAAATTGCCGGCTAGTTTCTTAGAGTGCTAGACACTCGGTGCAAGGGAAATTTCTGCCGCTCATCAAATTTGGTTACACTCTCTGTCATACATTTTAGACGAGTTTCTACATGTATTCAAGAGATAAAATATTGCCTTGTCGTTAACGTCAACGACAATGAAATTACCTTCATCTGTGAATTTGTTTGCAACACATTAAGTTCGTTGGAAACGTGGATCTTGCACGTAATTTAACCAAGTCTCTGGAAAGATCCAGTCGACATATTATTCAGTTCCGAATAAAAGCCATGTCCAATTAATCATGATTAATGAATCTGGTGAGACGAAAGAAGACGTACAATCGCTGAGCAGACCAATATTGGAAACGAAAGAAGAAAAAAATGGTTCGGAAAGGAGGAAATTGTCTCGGGTGTTGAGAAGATTTCTAGACTCGAAGGAGAGCAGACCTTTAAGAATGTTGACCTTTAGCTGACCCTTAAGAGGCTGGACTAACAAGGGACACTACAGAAGTGTCCCTTGTTGCCATGAAGCTAAGTCACCTCTCCTATGAAGTCACCACCATGGTGGCGACTTCATAGCAACCTGATGGTGACTTAATGAACCTGAGTTCATGGACTCGGGTTCATGAGTTCAAGATTTTTCTTACATACCGCAAGATACGCAGGCCTAGAGGGCGCTGCTGTTTTGGGTCACTAAGGTCATTTTTCGTCCAAAAAAAGTATTCTTCGCTCTGAAAGGCACTATAAAGCCAATTGAGTTCGTCGCTCAAGTTAAGTCTGTTTTTTTGTTGCTTAACAATAATAGACGTTTACGGTAAAGGCCTTTGGCACGTATCAAAGGGCGTTATTTGAAGAAGAGACAGGCTCACGCGAAAGCAACATAAAATGTCAGCATTGCTCACAGGCAAATATAATGGCTCTTCAGTATGGAATTAATGTTGCTGTCTGCATCGAGACAACGTTGACTCGATATTGAAAATAAAAACATTGCGAGGACATTGTCTGGTGCAGGTTGCATCAACGGATGTGAGACGAGACATCTGACGAGACATTCGAACAAACAAGATTTCCTGACCCCGAAGTGAGATGGCGACGAATAGCTAACACAGCGAGTTACCGCATATTTGCAATCGGTACGCGTCCCCGGTACTTTTGGAACGGTACTTACTATTTTCTCCCCAGACGACGCTGGGGAAGGTACATTTTAATTCCTGGATGCGTCAAACGAAAGAGGAAACCCATCCCAACAAAACCCAGGGTAATTCCTAGCCTGGTATCGAAGACAAGAAAGTTACCGCGGTCGTGTCCATGAGGCCACGTCGCCCAGACTCGAAAGAAAAATCGCAAACTCGACTCTGCAGCGCGCGGAAGGATTCCCGGAGCGAATATCAGCCTTCCTTTTCGTGACTGCAATCGCTCCAATCTCCTCTTTCTTCCACCGGATCGGGATGCCTCCCTCTCGTCTCGGCAAGGAGTTCGTGTTGAGGTGGGAGAGGAGGGTCTTCAAATGTGACTTCGTGGGATTGAGAGCGTGACGAGATGAGACCCACGTGGTACTTCGGGAATAAAATGGCGCATGCGCACGAATTCAACGGTCTGTTGAGATATGTCTCTTCTCTGTTGAGATATATGTCTCATCTCTGTTGAGATATATGTCTCATCTCTGTTGAGATATGTCTCATCTCTGTTGAGATATGCCTCATCTCAAAATCGAACCATTCAACGTTGACAAGCAAATTCGAATCAACCTCGCTGTTGAACATTGAATTAACGTTGACAGGCCAATGTTGCTTCAACATCAGCTGCGTTGACGCTTAACTTTGAATCAATTCCCGGTAGCAAATCCACGTCGGGCTAACGTTTGACCTATATTGGAATTCCACATTCGCAATGCGGGCCCAACGTTGGTTCCCGACGCTGGTCCCTCGTAGGCTCGTCCCGTGGCCTCACGTTCAAGCGACTAGAAGGGGTTTCGAATGAGATTATATACCAGTCTAAAAGCCCGTGAATTAAGTGGAGAGAGAACATTTCGTGGATGGCTTCCTGCTCTTTCTTCGTCAGTTCCACTATTCCCGCGAAGCAACGTTTTGTGAATGTGACTCCAGAACTTCTCTCTTTCTCGCGCGTTCAGTGGATCCCGCCACAGAATAGTTTATACTTCCCCACTTTTTCATGGGCCTTTTGAGAACGCCAACATTAAAAAAAAGAAAATAGTATTGGAGCACCAACTCGATGGTGGAAATATACTCGAAGCACCGTCTCAAACCGGCGCCGGAACTGGTAACGCGACGAAAGTATGATAAATTACTACCGGCAGCAGTTAGGATAGCAACAACTTCCTAGCTGACAATGCCTCATGCTATCATTGTTGGTTGAGCACACAGCCCGGGAAGGCATTCGATATGATGCTGTTCTCATCACCGAAATTGGGTCTCATGATGTGAATATGGCACAGCTTTCTGAGCTCTCGACCTAATAGTTATCGCCAGCAGGTTTCGAACGACGCCTACAGTTTAAAACGTCGGCCATAGACTGTATATAGATGTCTCTGAAGAGGCCTTCGATGCAAGCCAAATCGAAGACGCTCTAGCTCTCAGGTAAGAACGACCCATACGCGCAATAAGCTGTGATGGAGCCATCTTTAGTCCATGCTGAGTACCCCGTTCCTCCTACTTTGCATTGAGATGCCAGTGTGTTCGGTCCCTAACTCCTTGAACAAGAGCAGAAATGGGCCCCATTTGTTCAAGTTTCCCGTAGATTCGCAAAAGACGTGATCGGAGAGCATTGAATTTTAAGTGGGACGGTCCTGGCCATAGAGGCCATGGATTGAACTGAGCTTTTAAATCCTCCTTTTGTTTGGGCCTAGGCCTTGTTGATTTGCATTGCAGTATTTCTTCTTTTTTTTTGGGATTGCACTGAGCTTTAAAATCCTTTTTTCGTTCATGCCTTGGCCTTCTTGATCTTGCTCATTGCAGTTTTCCTAATATTAATTTTCTTTGTGGCAGTTGAATATTAAATATGAGTTAATTGATTGGATAGTATCTGTAGTGTAGCTTTATAATTTGCCAAATTTTTTGTTGCTTGGTGCTTGTTACTTTTGTGATTTCATTTTATTTGAAGAATTTCTTCATTATCACTGTGGTAGATGATCTTGTGATCATATTGAATGATGAAAAAATAAAGTATTGATGCCATTGACCATAGAATATTTCTGAGGGAGGCGAAAACTATTGAGGAAGGGGAAATGTCCTCAAAAAGTCTGTAAATGCCCGAAGAACAGCCAACAGAGAATTACCATCAGTGCTTCTAAAGCGATCCATTAACAACCAAGTGTGGGGCTCCTTAGGGTTCATTGTAGTATGGAAAGAAAGTTTGGAACTGCAGGGATGCATTGCATCATGTAGATGTCTTAAGGGCATCAGAGTGTTGCAGATCCATTACACTCCTCATTAGGAAGCATGTTGTTCCTATTTATATCCTACCAAGAAGGTGACATCTATCTATGACATGAGAATTTGGGACCCCCTTAGTGTCTCTAATAACTGAAGACACCCTCGCATCACACTTACAAATATTTTTTGGAATATAGGAAAAATTGCTTCTTTAAAAATCAAACTGTCAAGGAATTTATATGCACCTTATCCGGTACTAGCTGCTGTCAGATTTAATTCTTATATAAAACAGTCTGCTGTTCAAGAAACCCTTCGTCTCTGTAGCAACATCAACATTATTTTTAATTCTTTAATGCAGCCAAATTAGGGAAGATAGATTCCTTCAAGCTGAAATCAAGATGAAAAAAGCTGTACTCTTGAGGGGATTGAGGGGAAATTCACAATGAGCAAGGCTATGTGATGAGTTGTGACTAAAATTAAGGGAATGTCACATTAAAAGCTGCATTTTATAGCCCCTTTTCTCATCCAATGAAATTGATGATGATGGAACTGCCACCTGCAGTACTATGCTAGGCACAGATCTGCCACTCCATCAGTTGTTTTCTGGTAGGCCCTTATGAGAGTGGCATATGAATCAGCCTGACATGAAACCTGACCAACCCACTATTGATGGAGCATGAAAAGAGCAATGATATAAGGCAGAAGGAGAAGTCATGGCGTCACGACCGTAATTCACGCTTTCATGAAAATCGACGCATTTTGAGGTGAAAGAGGGGAAGTCTCGATTGAGAAAGGCGAGAGGCCTATTTTTCGAGTTTTCCCCCTCTTTGCTCCAAGCAAAAAATGTTTACATTCGTGGTTGTAGGGAGGGAGAGAATGGGAAGGCAGGCCGGGCTTGGACTAAACATGGCGCCTATTTGAGCTGTCGTCACAACCTGATGCTTCGCATCTATATACCTTGCTTCGATGCCTCGAGAGTTACGCCATCCGCCGTCTCGGGACGATCCAGCACGTGGGAAAGAGTAACGTGATTGGCTTGGTCCCGGCGTGGAGGTCCCCAGGCATATAGCCCGGGGCAAGTTGCCTCTTTTGCCCTCCCCCTTTCCATGTGTCTGCTATCAACTCCTTGCGCGAGTGACTTCAGTAAGATGGCGGAAGGGTGCAGCGTCTCGTGCCATAGGGGAGGCCCCTCCATTTATACACTCTCTACGACTGAGGCGCACAAAAACGATATTTGGAACTCTCAGTAATGAGATCGAGGGGCGAGAGGGCGGTTCCCGTCTGAAGAGACGAACAATTTCCCATTTGGAACGATGAGTTCCACCGCATAGCATTCTAAAGGGACACGATTTAAAAATATGAAAAAAGCGTGCTTTCGATCAATTATAAGGGCATGCTTTTCGTCTATAGGGAAACCCCAATCGCCTCTATGCAAATGTTCAGCGAGTTCCGCTTCTCAACGTTAAGGTGACTCTCATTTTCAGAAGACCACGGTAGAAGAGGGGAAGATGTTGAGCTCGGTCGCGATGCGGATCGGCTCGATAGGACCGATCGGACCCGTGCATCGGGCGTGAAGCGAGATTGTCAGTCTAGAGAATGCGTCATTTGAAACCGCGACTTCTGAAGCTGAAAGGACAAAGCAGGCCTTGGACCTTCAGCATTCGAGTCTCGGGTCGAGTGGGTAGTCGTGACGTGTGAGCACATCCCCGGAAAGCGTTCGGTGTTGTGCTATTCCTATAGGCCAAAAAGTGGCCTCATCGCATGAAAATAGGACGATTTTTTGGACTTTAGATCCAGGAAGTATCGTCTCATACGCTTACGATTGACATCTCACTCGTGAAAATCCGTTCATCCGTCTAAGAGGAATTTTCCTCGGAATGTCACCCTGACACATATCATCCTATTATGTATATGCCTATGGATGAGAGATGGCTGGGCATCGATTTCGCAAAACCCATCCCAAAGAAAGAGGTTTTTCTGGCGTATAGGAAGTTTTTATGAGTTTCAGATTTCCCGATGTATAAGGTTGGAAAGAAAGTCTTGCAACATTCTGCGCAAATTTTTCAAATTTTAATAACTTTATTGAAATGCAATTTCAGTCTACAATGTAACGACCTTTGTTGTCTATGACATGTTCCCAACGCACGGGTCTCTGCTCGATGCCCTTTGCCCAGAACTCTGGCGATTGCGAAGCGAAGAAACGGCCGACATCATTTTCGAGCTGTGCTCGATCGTCTTGTGTCTTGTCCCGCAGGTGATTCTTGAGGGCCCGGAACGAGTGATTGTCGGAAGGGGCCAAGTCCGGAGAATACGCTGGATGGGGTAAAATTTCCCAGCCCAGTTCCGAAATCGTCTGGCGAGTCATCTTCCCAACACGTGGACGAGCGTTGTCATGCAGAAGGAGAACTTTGTCGCGTTTGGGACGCTCTTTTTGAATGACGCCAGCCAACTTCTGAAGTCGAGCAGCGTAGACGACGGCAGTCACGGTGGTACCGGTTGGCAGGAGCTCATAGTACAACATTCCTTCTGAATCCCACCGACAGCAGAGAAGAACCTTCTTCTCGTGGAACCCTGGTTTCGGTTCGTGTGGCGGCAATTCTCCTCGTGGAAGCCACTGACTCTTGCGAGTATGGTCGACGTAGAGGACCCAGCTCTCATCTCCAGTAACGATTTCCTTCAGAAGGTCCTTTCTGTGCGGACGAAGGAGCAGTGATTCGCAGACACCGACACGGCTTGCTTTGTCAGAGTCGCCGAGCCGATGAGGGACCCATGTCGAGTAAACCTTCCGATAGCCGAGGTCGTTCAGATGGTTGCCGATGGCCATATGGGTGACTCCAAGTGTAGTCGCCGATTCGCGAGTGGTGGCGTTCGGCTTCGCGTCGAGGGCGTTCCGCAGGGCTTCGTCATCGACTGTAGATGGACGTCCTGAGCGTGGTCGATCTCCGAAGGTCGTGTCGCCAGATTCCAAGCGTTTCAACCATCGAGACACCGTGGAATAGTGGACGACGTTGCCCTTGAATGCAGCGCAGATGTTGTCCGCGGCGGCTCTCGCAGAGTGTCCTTGGAGGAACTCGTAGTAGACGATGGGGCGAAGAGTTGCTCGTTCGATCGGAGCCATGGCTGCAAACTAATGGCAGAAGCCGCCTCATATACCCCGAGGGCAGAAGCTTCGAGAACATTCCAGCATATACAAATGCAAAGCCCCGCCCATCATTCCTTTGAAAAATTTTATAAATAGTTTTAGAAAGTGTTGCAATACTTTCTTTCCAACCCAATAAATGTCTTGCACGGTTTCCCCTGCTAAAGACACGCTTTGCCACCCTGTCTGCTTGCACAGAATGCCCTTCATTCAGAACCGTTGCACCCGAAAATGCGTATCTGCGAGGATTCCATCGTCCCCTCCCCCCTTGAGGCAAATATGAGAGACCTGGCGTTCTCGAGCTTAGAGGCCTAAGCGGGCCGGCCAAATCAGCACAAAGCGATCCACGGCTCGGTTCAAGTTCGGTCGACGATCGCGTTCCGGGTCGGGCCACGATTCCAATCGAGCCGATCCAGTCTCAACTCGGAAAAGTCAACACGTGCAGGCCCAAAGCAATAAGACAGGAGAACCCTTAGAAAACACGTTCGCAGCGTACATTTTAGACTTTTTAACCAATCGCCTCCAGGTCCTAAGCCTTCAATTGACTCGTGAAAATACGTCCATCCGTCAAGGACGAACGGATTTCGGATGAACAGATGAACGAGTTTACCGGTATGACAGAATGACAGACAGGTTAGCCTCTCATGTATATGGATGGGTGGATTTGTACACGATTGTTAAGCTCCCCTAACGCGGACCTTGCGGCCGAGTTTCTCTAGGTCTGGCTGGAAGTACGAGGGAGTAAAATTTAGTACTTCCTTCGATTGTGATCTTTGAGGCCTTGGAATTCGTAGGATTTGAGCCCAATTTTGATTAAATTCATCACGCGAAGGCCCTTTCCTCGCAAAAGAGGTGCTTTTCCGGTGTGCCTCGGGTTATCATATCTCTTATCGATTCACGGACTCTTCCCCAAATGACATTTCCCTGAACGGTTTATTCCCCGAAGGGAAGTTCCCCAGAGAGGACTTTTCTCAGGAATGTTTTATCTCCATCGAATGGCTTTCCCAGGATATCAACTATATGTGGTCGACTAGTTCTGAAAATTCCGAGTTCCTTTCCGTGATCGAGATAAGAAATATGGCCCTTTGAATTTGGTCTTGCACTCATATATGAATCCCACTTTTAACTTCGCCCGTGTGCTAATGGTTTGGGAACACTATAACGGCCTATTAATAGAAATTTGTTTCTGTTGCAATGCGCTGACGGCGATGTTCGGGTCTGTAAAGAAAGAAACTTAATATTATGAAATATCCTCTATGGAGTCGTCGTTTTCTCTCAAACATCGAGAAGTAAAGTTTTGCAAGTACGATTGGTTGAAATATTTTGTTGATGATCCTACAAGTTGGAAATTCACTTATTCCCGCGATCTGAAAATTGCAATATTGACAATGCTCTCGCAAGTGCAAAAACATGCCTCATTCGCCTCGCCCTCATATCACCGGCAATCCTAAGCGGCCATTTACTCCTTCACGAAATGACCGACGTGAACGCACGCTCACCTACCAGAGGCACGAATATCGGGTTGAACGATTAAACTGCGGAAACGACAGACGTGGAAGAAGATCGCACGAGGAGAGTCGTGCGCTCCCTTTTCTAAGAAAAATCTCACGAAAAGGGAGCCGTTCATCTGATTTATACGTTACAGGCACGGTTATACAACGAGATGATGCAGACGTTCCCCCATGGCCTTTCAGTCCTCCAGTCTCGTGCCTCCCAGAATCTCCTCGAGCGGCGTCAGTCTTCGTGGGCATCCGCCTCATCCGTTCCATTAGCGGGTGCCGAGTGAAACGGGAAGTCCTGGTGTGTGTTGTGGAAAGTTTTCATAGACTGTTCCGTAGCGTTAAGTGTATATCCCTTACTCGCATTAGCATCCCGTCGTTGACAAGAGGTCAGGCGAAAAGGTTTGTCTTCACCCCAAACCAGTTGTGCTTCGAATCCCAATGTTATACCTTTCCAGAATCGAAGTAAAATAAATTGTACAGTGTGGTACAAAAGTTGTGACCCATTGAAATTTATTTCGTGGACGCAAATGTTCAAATTGGTGGTCCTCACTGGCATCGCAGATATAAATGTGGATGCGAATACTCTCACGGAGACGAGTGAAGGTCTCTTTTGCAATTGTCCCATAAGCAGTGCAGATATTGTATCTTAACCCTCCAATGGTACGGAGACATATGGGTCAGGACTTTTGCACCACCCTGTATTTTCATCCTGAGAAGGCCATAGGACACAAATCAGCGACTAATTCCTTCGCTCCTTGGTAAACCCTACCACCCTAAACTTGGTGGAAGGGTTTAACAGCATAGAATGGTTGTTGCAAGCTGCGCGGTGGATCACCGCGCCACTTGCAACAAGACACCAAGGGATGCGGAGATTCCTTCATGCGTTTGCGTGCTTTTTTTGTTCCGTTCCAAAGCTTCGTTGTGACAATGGATTAAAGGATTCCAACTGAATTCACCACTTTACCATTTCCTTTAAGGAGCTATGAGGTACGAGAATGGATGGAAACAATTGTAACATGCGGCACCGAGTCATTGGCTCCCGGCATGATAACAATGTATATCGTAGAAAGTTGCGTAATGAATGACAGTGACACTGATACAGGAGAGGGGGAGCCAGGCAAAGAAATTTATCCACTAATGAGAAGAAACATCTTATTGCTTCCGTGAATAAAATGTTGGCACATTCAGAACATCAACTTACATGAATTCAATTTTCCATCAACATATTACTGCATCTTTCCTTTCATTTATGTACGATTCGATACCATGAAAGGGTGAAGTCTTTGAATCAACAGATTCTCTAATTCCATACGTTCGAGACGATTCCAAATTCTCAAGTGGAAGGAAGACTAAAGGTAAGTGGATGTGGAGGACGTTTGTTTAGTGGGGATCTCCCGCGGGAAATTTTCTCCTTCCAAGGAACCGGGGAATGCGGCTTGGAGAAGTACTCAAGGTTATAGGGTATACCCCCCCCCCCCCATCCTCTCGGAAGCCGGGGTTTAGGTTGCGCGGTGGTTTGCAAGTCTAGTTGCGTGTTTGAAAGGTTATAGTTCGGGAATGTCGGAACGACATCAAGTGGTCTATGGTTTATCTGGAAGTTCCATTCTGAATGTAAGAAATCGAGCATCTCTCTCTATCGAGACTACTTTGGGTTACTATTTTGCGACGAAAAGCGACTTGGAAGAATAGGCTTGATAAAGTCCTTCCATCAATTCTCCTCAAGTTTGGCGTGGAAATGTAGAAGTGGGCTCCTTTCTCGTACGTGGAAGCGTAGTGAGGGCTGAGCAAAATTGCGGAACGGACACTGTGAAAGCCGTTTTTCAACACGGTGTCTCCGAATTGAAAGGCAGGAAATGTATGCCGACACCAGCCCGACATTGTGAAGCCAAAATGCGTCGTAGGAAAAGAATAGGATGGATGGAAAAAACGTCGTAAGAAAAGAATAGGAGGGATTTCCACGTCGATGGAAAACGACGACCGGACAAAATTCTCAATTGATTTATTGCTTCGTGGTTCGAGGTCGAAGATCCATATTGCCCCAGAAGGCATTAGCTCTATCCGTTCATTCGTTCGTTTCATCCGTTGATTCAACGAAAGTCTCATTCACAAACTCCAATACCCTAAATAATGGAATTCTCCAGTCTAATTACCTACAGCCGTATGGCTTCATGTTGCGGTATCCCCTTAAGTGTGAATGGAGGGAACTTAGGAGGGAAACAATACACGATCCCGAACACGGTCCAATCACTTCCTCCTCACCTACAATATGGTTCCCTCGAAGTCTACATCATGCATGCATTCATCTTCTTCCTCATGTAAAGAACATGTGCCCTTATTTCTAGGTAGTGTTGAAAATGGAAGTTTGGCATCTGATCCTGTTTATCGCGTGCAACGAAATGCTTTCGGAAGGGAGCAAAGAAGAAATCCGACTCCGAAAGGCCCTCTTCACCGACTACCCGATGGTGCGACCCATCGACGACTCCAACCGGCCTCTCGTGGTCCACGTCCGACTCGGCCTCTTCCAAATCATCGACTTGGTCCGTTTCTTTCGCCTCGTCCCTTTAGGTTTCGATGGGAATGGTTGAGACGGGTGATGCGATGTTGAGACAGGACGAGAAGAACCGCGTGCTCAGCACCAACGCGGAGGTCATCGAACTGTGGAATGATACCTATCTGCATTGGAAGCCGGAAGAGTTTGGGGGGATCCGGAAGATCGTCATCCCTTATAACTCCATATGGATCCCAGATATAATCCTCTACAACAGGTAAATCCACATCTATTTATAACAGTTTATATCTGGTGTGGGGGGGGGAGTGAAAAGGTGGGGGGCAGCGACCTGTGCTCCCTGACCCCACACACCTACGTGACTGGTCTCTTGCGCTTATCTGAGTAGAGCATCCTGTATCACGCGTCCGGGCGTGAATAAATTCGCGCCTCGAAAGCGAAACGCATGCCACTTGATTACACTGGGATCATACGCCTTTCCGCATTTAACATGCGCGTTCTTCATATTCGGCGTCGCCTCAACTGAACCTACACGTGGTGAACCGAGAAGTGACCACTGGTTTCCTTGCAGTGTGTCGACGAACTGCGGGGATCGGCAGCTGCGGACGAACGCGATCGTGAGCTACAAGGGCGAGGTGACTCTCCTCACGTCTGCTATCTTTTGCTCCTTCTGCAACGTTGACGTCCAGTTCTACCCGTTCGACGTCCAGACCTGCAAGTTGAGGTTCATGTCCTTGACGCACGACCACACCCAGGTGGGACCACAACGAAATCATTTGTCCGAAAATTTCCCAAATAGGGTTGCCAAGTTAAGCTTCATTTAGCTAACGGTCCGGAATTAAAAGAAATGAAACGGAGAGTCAATGCTACTTTCCTTCCATGATTGGTTGGCATTCCTTGTGCTAGCTCATTCTAGAGTCAACATGTTCTCGACTCTAGCGGAAAACTATTATTTGATTGGTTGCAATTCCGATATAGTTACGAACATCTTGTTCACTCTTCTGTGGTCCTGCTCAGCATATTTTCAGACTTTAAAGAATCCTCTTCCCGTCCAAATTTGCCGCCATCGTGTTACAAGTCGCTAACAGGATTTCGGACGCCATACCTGCCACTGCGTGATATAGTATGTGCCATTTCGGTGCCGAGTTATGAACTGATCTTGGAATGATCCGAAAGACTGGAGTCCCTAGGCAGAACATTTTATCAGATACTTTGTTATCTCTTCAAACCTTAGGGTAGAGCTGAAATGATAGCTTGATCCCTCGGCTTAGCTAAGGTGTTCGGCTAGGTCCGCACTTTTGGAACGAATAACCCATCTTGTGCTTACTAGGTGCTTTGGGAAGATTCAAACCGTGGAATGGTCACGTGCCACGCCTTAGAGAAAGAAAATGTTAGGTCGTGTGTCTGTCACTGCACGGTAAATGGTAGTGCTGTACAACTGCACGCAATTCGTTGTTCCAGATCCGGCTGCAGATTGACCACGACCAGAAAATTGACCTTTTGTCGTATGCGGAGAACGAGGAGTTCAGCCTAACCTCCTACGTGGCGGAGGAAAAGGCGGAAATGGACCCCTGTTGCGAGAACTACTTCTCAGTCATCGCTTATTCCATGCGGCTCCGGCGCCGACCCGGGTTCTTCCTTCTCAACTACTTTCTCCCCATGATCATCATCAACGTCATGGGTAGCTGATTACTAGGTGCAACTGCCGGACTGGGTGGTGGGGTTTCAAGGACGCCATTGGGTAATTCCAGGACAAATCAACCAAGAGGTAACACCCGACCGTCTCCGATTTTCATAAAAAAAAATTTATTTGACCTTGTTGTTCGACGAAACTCGGAAACACTAAATTTGAGCGTTATCGCATCACCACATCAAAAGCTACAGGGTGCTCACAATTTGGTAATACCGTCTTACCTCCGATGTTCAATGCCCTGTAACTCAGCAACGATTCATGCTAGGTCCTTGCTCAAGGTGTCAATTCACTCGGAATCACGTGAGGATGTGAAAAAGAGGCACACACGATCACTCTGGAAAAATTCAATCAAAGTTTTTTATCGACAAAAATTTTGACCTTTAAACTTGGGATGAATCCCCAAATTAAAAATTCTGAAAAAATTTCAGTGGAAAGGTTCATGTCTTTGCTAGCGATAGGAAAAATTACAAATTAGTAATATGTTTCGTATTTGAGAAAAAAATTTTTGAATCAGCCCATCCCAACAACCTATGTTGTATGGGGGCTATTCCACGATGCAACACCATAAGTAAGACCCTTTCTCTCCTCAATTTCGGCGATATTGCGTCATTTGGGTCTATTCGAATTATCAGTCCTTCCATGAAATGTCAGAATCCGAAATGTTTAGATTTTCCGCATCTTGGTACATGAGATGTGAATTTAGAAGGTTTAGGCCTTCAGTAACACGTGACCCCTAAGGCAAGTTCCATATCTCGCAAGCAATGTCAGCAAGAAAGGCATGTAATAGCTCATATGATAGGTGTGGATAAGCGGAATGTAAACATCACTGCGAAAATATGATCTATATGAAACCTGATATCTATGTATGTTTCAAAATTTATTAAATTTTGCTAATTTCATGATCTAATCGGGTCATCCCATGACAAATCGACAGAAAATTGAATATTAACACCAAACCACGTCAGATTTCCAAGAAGTTGAAAAAAAAAGTTGAAGAAGTTCCAAGAAATATTACTTTCCTTTTCCGCAGAACGAGGAAGAGTCAAATTTCAGTGCAATCGGGTCAGTAAGCTGCAGAAATTAAAGCCATCATTTACAGATATCTACTTACATCCCATTTTGATTCACGCATAACTCAAAAGCAATTACGGCAAATCCTTGATCAATGTATCAATTCAAATAGAATCACATGAGGATGCGAACATTAAAAGGAGAAATTATTTTAGTGATTGAAGCATTTCCTCCTGCGATGTGAATGCCACTTCAGGAGGGTCTGCTCATGAAGGCAGGAGGAAAAATAGGTGGGGACATTTGTCCTTAGTGGCATTTAGAAGGTTAATTTCTTGTCGGCATCAGAAACAAATTTAAACACCAGATTTTTAGTGTTTTTCTTTTCATGGCCTTGACCACAAGATTCCTGGAAATTTTAATTCTTCACCTCAGCAGTTCACTCAATTGAATCTGGGATGGAAGGAACACAATTAACGTTTATTAGGATTCGAAATTAGGTGGTTCACCTAAAGTTCCAAGTTCAAAATCTCTTTCTATATGCAACATCGTCGTAATTTGGCTAAAATAATTTCATTGCGAGTTATGGAATTTGCCTTAGGGGTCACGTGTTACTGAAGGCCTAAACCTTCTAAATTCACATCTCATGTACCAAGATGCGGAAAATCTAAACATTTCGGATTCTGACATTTCATGGAAGGACTGATAATTCGAATAGACCCAAATGATGCAATATCGCCGAAATTGAGGAGAGAAAGGGTCTTACTTATGGTGTTGCATCGTGGAATAGCCCCCCATACAACGTAGGTTGTTGGGATGGGCTGATTCAAAAATTTTTTTTCTCAAATACAAAAAATATTACTGTTTTGTAATTTTTCCTATCGCTAGCAAAGACATGAACCTTTCCACTGAATTTTTTTCAGAATTTTTAATTTGGGGATTCATCCCAAGTTTAAAGGTCAAAATTTTTGTCGATAAAAAACTTTGAATTTTTCCAGAGTGATCGTGTGTGCCTTTTTTTCACATCCTCACGTGATTCCGAGTGAATTGACACCTTGAGCAAGGACCTAGCATGAATCGTTGCTGAGTTACAGGGCATTGAACATCGGAGGTAAGACGGTATCGCCAAATTTTGAGCACCCTGTAGCTTTTGATGTGGTGAAGCGATAACGCTCAAATTTAGTGTTTCGGAGTTTCGTCGAATAACGAGGTCAAATAAAAAATTTCATGAAGATCGAAGAGGATCGGGTGCTAGTTTCGAAATTTTGGGGGCAATTTGTCCTGGAATTACCCCATTTCATACAAATTAGAAAGTTTTCCTTCCCCTGCACTCCAGTTCCTAGTCCGCAGCTTATGCCGGTTGGCATGGTCAATTAAAAGCCGACTGTTAACCCTCCATATGGCACCATAGGGTCTGTCGCACCTAGAATTGCCGTTGGCAGACCCTAGAGCCTAATTACAGAAGTTCACCAGGGAAGATCAGTCACTATCGCAGTCCTTATGATCCTGGGGAACAACCAGGTTAATCAGGGCCGCGGATTCAGGAATCTAAAATGAGAAATTCCTGAATTCCTGAATTGAACTTGTCATGCATGCTTTTGGTTCGCCGTATGAATATCTGATTGATTTGCCCATGAAAACCGAATTTCGCGTTTGCTTCGAAAAGTAACGGTTGACTTTGCTCTAGAACGCAAAACTCCACTTTTTTGGCGGCCACGTGTTGGCAATTCATGATGCAAGCCACAGACACATGTATATGAAAACGTCCCCCCCTTTTAGTTTCTTTGGGTCTCACCGCGAGACTTTGGGAATTTCCATGATGGTTGGGCTGGAAAGTGGGCTTTATTAGTTAAAGCAGAAAATAAATGGCCACTCTTTATATGATTCTAGCCCTGCTGTCCTTCCTGATGCCTTGCGAGAGCGGGGAGAAGGTGACTCTGGGGATCTCCGCCATGCTCAACATGGTCATCATCCTCATGGGCCTCCGGGATGTCCTCCCGCCCACAGAGAACACGCCACTCATCGGTATGCCGACCAGTAGATATCATTAAGAATAACTTTCAGTGAAAGTAAGAATTTTCCCCCATGAATCTCGTGTTTAGAAATAACAACATATCAATGAACAATATGTAGCGGTTAAGCTGCTTCACTCTCAAGAGTCGAATCATGGCTTTAGCTTTCCTCTCCCATTGCTTAATTTTTCGTTTTTTCTTAGAGACGGAAAAGGAGAGAGCATATGAGTAATTTACTGGTGACTTACCAATTTTCATTCTAATCAGGTTAAATCCTCTCTTTTCTTTCAAGAACGGCGATCGCTATCTAATATGTATAGACGATCGTGACTGAATGACGCTAATTCTAACCATGTTCTAGAGAAGTTAGAAATCTGAAGCTTGGTACACATGTACCTACTGGGCTGCAGAGTTCAGAAAAAATCCGACTTTGGAGGTACACGCCCCGGGGGTACACATTTTGGGGGGAGAAGTTTTTAAAGATATACCTGTATATTGTGACGGATATGAATGGCATCGAGAGAGTTGACCGGATGTTCGGGTTCGGTGGTTTAGCGGAAGCACACCTGACCGGCAATCAGGAGGTCTGGGTTCAATTTCCGGCCGTTTCTAAGCTTTCTTTCGGCCTCTTATGCCTTCCAAGTCGCATTACTCATTCCCCCTCCGTAACAACTTTTTTGCTTTAGTAAAAGGGAGAGACGTGGAAAGTTGAAACTTGGCCTGGACATGCCTACCGAGACGATGAGTTCAGGAAAAATATAAAATGTACGATCCATGCCCTCTGGGTGCATATTTTTAGGGGCCGACGTTTTCACGTAATTTTTTTTTCCCCTGGCGTATTGAGCTGGTATGGAAAGATGAAACTTTGGTACATAACTACCTATTGGGGTGCTGCGTGCAGAAAAATTCGGAATTTGAAAGTATCTGCCGCGGGGGCACAAATTTCAAAGAGAGATGTTTTCCAATCATTTATTTTGCATCAGTTAAACTGATGGAGATGAAAAGCTGAAACTTTGCATGAATGTGACTAATCAGACAAGGAGTTAAAGGAAAATGTTAAGTCTCGACACATCCCCTGGGGAATTTTTTCCAGGAGTGATGTTTAAAAAAAAATTGTCTAGGCGAATTGGACAGAAATGGAAAGGTGAAACTTGGCACACGTATAAGTGACATAATATTATTGATTTGAGGGAGTATTCAGTTTCCATGGTGCATCCCCTCCGGTCATAGCTTTTGGGTGGGTCGGCTTTTCCAAGCATGTTTTTTCATCAGCGAAAAGGGCAAAAGGGTGAAACTTTGTGGGCAGGCTTTGTTGATAGCTGAGTAAAGAAAAAATTCTACTTTTATTATATATAGATGATTGTGAGTAGCTGACTGGCTGACATAAGTCGATATTCGCATGCCGAGTTCAGAAAAAATTCTACTTTGGTGATACATGCCATAGGTGCACATCTTTTTGTGGAACATATTTCCAAATCGTTCTCTTTGTTTCAATCAAACGGGGACACATGGAAAGCTGAAACTTGGCAAGAACACGACTGCTGATGTGCTGAGCTCAGGAAAGATGACAAATTTCTAAAGTATTGGAATTTTTTGGGTGGGATATTTCTTGAGGACTTTATGTTTTCAAAGAATTTTACATATCCCAGCGAATCGGGCAGAAATAGAAAAGTCGCAGCTGGCGCACACATAACGGACGTGATGTAGATTTAAAGGAAAATTCAACTTTTGCTGTGCGTCTCCTCAGAGCACAGCTTTTAGATGGGTCGCTTTTCCAAATATATATATTTCGCCATTAAAAAGGGGAAACTTATAAGGCTGAAACTGGGTGGCATGGATTTCCCTGAGTCTACATTTCAGAAGAAAAAAATTTCCTTAAAACCCATCATGGCACTTTTTCACAGTCCCATTATCCTGAATTATTTTTTGATCCAACGAAACATAGACAGAAAATTTAAAATTCCCTCAGAAATTCCTGTTTGATGGCTGAGTACAGAAAAATCCTACTTTTGAAATATGCCCCATTAGCGTAGATTATAGGAGGGAAGTATTGCAAAATGTATTCTCCACCCGTACAAAAAGGGTCACATGAAAAGATTTAAAATTAGGCACACCAGAAATAATAGAAATAATGATTTTGATGAGAATGAAGACTTTCGTCCATATAAGTCACGTATTTCAATGGGGACGTATTTTAAATAAGTGTTTGCCATTTTGCAAAGAATAAATTAATTAATTACTATCAAAGGTAATGGAGTTTGTTTGCCCTTCGAGCAAACAAACTCGCAATGGTCGCGCCTTCGGGTAGTAGAATATGTGGTTGGTTGCCAACGTCGCGGAACCGTATTTGGAAAATCTGGAGCAGTAAGTAAATGCGATTCAATGTGAAGTTCTGCCACATTTAGTCACCTCAATTGTTGCATTTAAAGTAATACAGCACCTTTTACAGGAATGTTAGCATTTCACTCATTACTGAGAAAAGTAGCACTAATTGGGTGATAGTTCTGAAATTCGGTGCACAACCATGAAATACAATTTTCATGAGCTTCGAAGGCTGGTGAATATTCAACGAAAATACTTGTGAGACAATCTATTTCAAAGCGGAGCAACAGGGTTGGACTCATACCTCAGAACGGTCACCCGGATTCATTTTATAAGTGAATCGCAGAACGGTACTTTGGTAGGGACGAAAACACATTCTTCAGACATTCAATCCTTTTTGTTTCCATGCAGTCGATGTAAGGATTTTCTTGACAACTTTTTGCACAAATTGGGGGATGTCGTATTGCAATCGCAATGACATCGCTTTTTGCTTTTTATCACGAAAGCATGTATTGTTCCTGTAAATGGCAAATGCCTGCCCTACAATTCAAGCATTTCCTTTCGCTGTTCCTAACCTATAAATCTTGACTTCGTGCCACGCTTAGATCGAGCCCGTAGATAGCATTTTTACAAGCTGATGTCTAAATCATATCATCTAAATTTCTAAAACATCAGTGGACGCGATTGATCAGTTGTATTTCCCGCTAATAGCGTAATTTTTAAAATTAATAACGAGGAGTTCTTGACTTGGGGGAAAGATTCATCATACGAGAGGGATCAGTCCTTGTATTATTAGGGATATGTGTTAAAAATTTAATCGCCCAACATTCAGCCCATTTAAAGCTAAAGAGTCAGCGAGACATACAGGGTGACGGACTTACCTTCAAGGAAATGGAATTTTCTCTCGTAATAATTTTGCTTTATTCGCAAGCGCTAATTGATAAAGCATCGTTCGGTGGGTCTTGGCATCACAACAGTTTGGATGAAACAAATCATATTTTCCAAGAACTCCCTGAGAATACAAAAATTACTGACGAAATCCGAAATGACTTTCATAGTCGCTCTGATGTTTTAAGAAAAAAAAAGCTGCGAACTATTTCATATTGCCCAGTGTCATATGCCACACGTCAAAACACACACAAGAACAAAGTCAATTTAGTAGTCATCCGTGTTTGAATAAATTTAATGGGTTTCGATCAGGGTTTGACTAGAAATTGACGTTCAATTATTAATAATTAGTCTACAGGAAAGAAACCAGTAACATGAATGCCACGCAATTTTGTGACTATTTTCGGCCCGATCGAGTCCTGTAGGGAAATTCTACTGCACCTGCGTCTTGCTGGTGGCAGTGGAGGTGGTACTCAACATCTTCACCTCGTACTTGTATCACCTGAGTGACGTCCGGCCACTCCCCAAGGCGCTGCAGTGCTTGTGCCGCATCCTGGCTCGCCTGACCTGCATGGCAGAGCCCCACTTCGCCCCCGTCTGTTTCCATCCTCCATTCTGCATGCACTTATTTTTCTATTCTGGTTATAATGGTTATGGTTTGCAGTCTCCATTAACACAGGCTGGGGCGAAAATGGATGGGAATGAAAGGAATGGAGTAGACTTGCGACGACATTCCCAGAATACTGCGACTGAATCTCTTCGGATGGAGTCTGTTAAAGGTATGCCCTCAAGACGCCACTCTTCCCATACATAAGTGGTGGGAGTTATCGAGTCACAAATTCCTTTAAATATTATTTTAATTTTAATTTACGACTGAATTACATTGACTTTGATAATTATGAGTGGGTAATTATTCGATTTTTCTTAGGAGAGTGACGTAATTGAGGATATTGCTAGCATGATTTCAAGCCACAAAGCAGTAGATAAGCATTCGTCAAGTTTGCAGAAAGTTGGATATTCACGCAGGAGGGGCTAGAACTTGGGAAATTTGGTATGCTACGGATTTTTTGCATGAGTGGAGAGCACCTACTCTTCATCTGAATAATTGTGCGGTTTTTGTGATGAAATTTATTATTTTCGATCGATTTTCAGATTCCAAGTCGAGAATGGATAATAAGACGTTTGGGTTTTTCATCGCTTGAAGTGTACGTTTTGGAAGCGCGTTGATCGCGCTTCCAAAACTCATTTCACTCATATCGCAGTGGGAAAATGAAAGAATAAAAACTGCATTTTTCGTGCCTGAACAAGAAATAAGCATCAACTCATCTGGAATCTGTATGACCTTACAGAGGCGGACGTGAAAATGAATCGACTCCTGTCCCTTATGGAATCCCAGGAGAAGCGGAAGTGGGAGAAGGTGAAGATAAAGAAAGCAGGTGGAAGAGAGGGAGAAGGATACGTCACGGATTTGCAAAACTGGCGGACGGTCTCATGGATCCTGGATCGATTCTTCCTTAATCTGTTCTTCTTCCTCAATGTCGGCTTCTCTGTTGGCATTCTTTTCTCCTCTTCTCAGAACTGATGGAAAGGCGATGTAGTGGATTGTGGACCGATCGTAATGGAATGTTTCAGAGAAACTATCAGTTGAACCTTTTCATTGCAATGACACGATGTTCAATGTTTCACAAAAAGTACCGGGTTCACTAACTTTTCTCTCCGGTGGCTAAGCAGCATTACCATGTAAATCGAGAAATATATTGTTATACATGTGACGTTCACAGATTACGACGTTTTTTTTCTTTAAAAAACATTCCAAACAGGGAGCTAACATGTATTTTTGGGAAGTCTTACAAGCGGGACTCAGCGATACAAGACCAGTCGAGTTTTCGCATTGGCAAGCCAAATGATCTCGGGAATCTCATACCGAAAGAGTACGGGCAGGCTCTGCCTGGCTCATGAACGGAACAGACAAGAGGATGTACGATCAGCTGCTATGGATGAGCACGTGCCTGAAAAAGAAGCGTCATTAGTGGTAAGCTACTAGTACATAACCGAGTTCCCTTGTGACTTACTAGTACATCTTTTTTTAAAGCTATTTTTGCCTGGATAGGAAAATGTTAATGCCTTGCGTGCTTTCCTTTTGCTTCACGCACTAACCTCAAACGTTAAAGGTATGATTTTCGCAATCATTCAAGAAGTTACATTGCAAATTCAAGATATTTTTTTACGTATAGGAAATAATAATCGTGAACGTGGTCGTTGCGTGATTGCGTGATCGTTCAAACCATCAATGTGTCCTCAGCTAACGGCGAGCAGACAAAGCTTTAATATATTCCAATATTAAGGAAAAATAAAGCTTCAAATGATGTTTTATTATTTTAAATGAGTACCCTTTGGCCCGTTTCCCCCTATCAAACGGTTTTGATACACCCTGCAGTTCACAGTAGCAACTACGTTGCCGTGTCTGCCGTGGAGATTAGGTGGAAGAGATTTTTTCACAGAGGAAGTTTTTTCTTGCTCTTATGGTAGAAGGGATCCCGCAAACAGAAAAATTCTCTCAGCTGTAAAGACAAGGAGCCTATTTTTCATGCTTCTTTGGCTAATTCTGTCAATGGAAAGTCGCACTTATATTTATGTGGAAATTTGTTCCCTAATACGTTCCCAACTTTATATGAAAACGACGTAAGTAGATTGGAAAGATTGCCCAGGTCACGGAAAGTCTTCAATTCTTTCCATGCCTTTTTAAAAATGTATTCACCTACTCGTATACTAGCCGTTTACTCGTGCACGCCTCACCATACTGAACCGACATTCTACGATAAATTTCGGCCGGTTTTATCCCTTCTGCGCTTAAAAAAAGGAATTGATATCGCATCTCAATCTTCGTGCATGACTGCGAGGGTGCTGCCATCTTGTACACCGTCTGCTTAAGGATGACGTCAGCGGAAGGAGCAGCGCATGCACTCAGTGTTGCCGGCAGACTTTACGTGACACAGGATTTTTATTAGTTTTTTTTTTGAGATGTTATAATTTTTTACGACTTTGCGGTTTTCATTTGAGTCACCCTCGTAGTTTTTCCGGAGGACGTCATGGATGAGGCTGAGGATACGTCCCTTTATTCCCCTACGTTCTAGCTTGTTTACGAGAATGCTTCTGTCGACGGTGTCGAAAACCTTCCAAAAATCGACGAAGACAACATAGGGCGATACTCTGGTCTTACTGAGCTGGTTGGCAATGGCGTCAGTGAGGAGTCTCATCGGCTGGATGGTTGAATGGCCGCTCCTGAAACCATATTGTTCCGGGGGGAATTCGATGTGATGTATTATGGGGTGGTTAATCATTCCTGTTAAGAGCTTGAAAGGTGTTGAGAGTAGGGCTATTCCGCAGTGTTTGTCAGGATCGTCGATCCTTTCTTTCCCTTTATAAAGAGGTTTTAGACGTGAGATACACCAGCTTTCAGGGATGGAAGTTGATACCAGGATGTCACTGTAGAGGTTTGACCACGCCTCTGAGAGGATGTGGATCGACCCTTTCAGTTGCTCGGTCGTGAGGGAGTCGGGCCCAGGTGCTTTTCTGTCGGGCATCCGTTGAAGCATGCACAGTATTTCCTCTTCAGAGAATGGTTGGTTTTACCATGCTCTGAGGTGAAGGTTTCCAGAGAGATTCCCAGGGGCATGGATCGGTCGTGCATCTGTAGGAGGGTTCAGAGTACGCGTCAGGTGGTCAATCCATTGTTCCTGTGTGGTTGGGGCAGGTGTAGAGCTTTGCTTCCTTTTGAGGATAGCCCAAGGAGTCCCAAGTTACTTTCTTCAACCTTCCTTAGAAGCTGGGTTTCCTCTTGTCGGACTTTTGCATTCCTGAGGAAGACCTTGTATTCGCGTCGGACCCGGTTGTAGTCCGGCAGGGGTGCGTGCCCGAATAGGGCAAATTGGAGTGCTCGCGTGGGTTCCTTTTTCTTTTCCGTGCATTCTCTATCGAACCATTTCTATTATGGCGCCCTGGCAGGCAGTCTGTCTGTATTTTATCACAAAATTTCTTGCGCCATTTCATTAAAACCGGCTTGAATCCGGTTTGTGGTCCGGAGGTTAAATATATAGCGTACGCAATCCTGACCGCTAGCTAGGCTCAACGACAAATGGGTTTGTGTGTTTGCGACAGCTCTACTGGTCAAACGTTTCTTGATACGATCTTGGGGTTTCATCAGGAACCTTTCTCATTATGCGAGGATGAGAAAGGTTTCGCGAAATGAAATTTGCGAATCGGCCTCACGAAAGGGAGGGGAGGCAACTTTCATCGCAGATGCTCACGTTCCACCATTTTTCTGAAGGACGAGGAGACAAGAGCTGTGGTTTTACTCAAAAGAGAACGTTGGCATCGTTTACTGCAGTATCTCTAGCCGGCTGACGGGAATACAGCGTTTTCAAAACGTCCATGATGGAATACTGGTTGGATTTGCCAATTCGTCGCCACTTGCGTTCACACCGCATAAAAGTCCATCCCCGAAGTTTTCTGGCGGGGGTCCATCTCTCAAAAATGGAGAATTTCATAATAGCAGAAGGTCGCTGCTTACATGACCTTAAGTCCTTTGAAACACTCACGATTGCTCGCGAACGATGCAAGGACGCCAAAGAATGCAAGAATTCTGCAAATGTTGCATTGTTTTCCCTTATCTCCGTGACAATGGTGGATGTCAAAAAATGGCAGTATTATCTATCCGAGACGGGAGCTCGCAGTAAAAAAGGAGATTTGCAAACCATGAATGCGCTGTTTGCTGCATCTTCCCTGTCATCCTCCATTCTCATGAGCTGATGCACGATGCTAGCCGTTGGTGTTTCCGAGACTGGATTTCCCCCGCATTTGAGCAATTTGTCAGACTGCAACCAATTTCCTTGGTTGCAGTCTGACGTCTGTGCATATGCTGCTCGTTTCAAACTACAACCCTATGTAGAATAGTGAACCTTTTGGCTTTATGGGCACCATACTCCATTGATGGGTTGAGGTGCCACGTGGAATGATAGACGAAAGGAGCTTTGACAAATGACATCGGCGCGACCATTATGTTGTATTGCCGTTTTTTGTTAAATTTTTTCGCCTTTGTTGCCAAAATGTTCCATTCATATGATCAGATACCAAGGATAATCAAGGATCAAATGAGACATACGGTCCTCATACATATGACATTGCCTAAATACCAAATGAACTCTCTCAGGGACGTCCAAAATGTGTTCGAAGAGGTTTTGGATGTCTAATTCACAACTTTTGGGCGCTAAGTGAAGGTGCCATTTGATTCCAAAACGTATTGCATTTGAAGGACATTCCTTCAACGCTAAAAATATGATGAAGTTAAATACATGTATCCATCTATATGTATCCATGGTATCCATCTGACAAAGGTTTCAACTAAAGGTTCGCACAACAGGAGCTAGACGATGTTGTCTAGTCGTAGTAGTCCGTATAGCGGGTGAATTGCAGATGCTCCCCAATCCCCAGTCCCCAATACCTTCCACGCCGTAGCCGAACTTGCTCTACATAAACAAGAAGGGAAGATGTTTGAATTCGTCAACGAATCGGTCTTTAAAGATAACCCAATCTCAGAAGTCTTCAGAAAATTCTGGCTCGAAAGATCGAGGGAGGATAAGTCCAACTTTCACGTTCACCTCATGGGAAGGAGAACGAAACAACGTAGATGAAAGTGCATAACATCGCTGCTATGAAAGGGGAATTTAGAGCAGGGATCCCGGTGAATGATACAATAAATAATTTGCTGACGTTATTTTTCTTGCTCTGAGAGGGTTGAGGTATGAATCGGGATTTGGGACCTATGCATGACAAATTTCAGTGTTTTGAATAAATTGGATATCTAGGGACTTTGGTGGAAACTGTTCTTTCCTGAGGTGCGGAGGCCATAGTCTACAGAATGAGCTCATTGTCGTGTAAACCTGCATGACAGTCAGTTCACTTACAAAACTTACTTTCGTAAAGTTACTTTCTTTCGTAATAGTTATACTCAAGGTATGTCAGAATTTCTCATGATTGAGTATTTTCTTCATAGTGGCATAGGTATTCGTAGGAGACATCTTCACGAGCAAAGGAAAGGTCTCCTATTGGAGTTTTTGACTGTCCCTTTATTGGTGAAGCTTCCTTGCCCTTGGAAATGTTACAGCTTCTTGTACTCCCTCTGTCCTGAGAGACAAAAGTTTGTGAATGAAAAATAATGCGCAGAATTTATGGGCCAGAGTAAGTATTCCGTGGAATTCATTATTAACTATTTTAGTCTCATACCCATCTTTGCCATTTTATTTGCTGATTTGCGTGCTTCATACGTGTAAGGGAAACATTCTGCCTCAGCAACTTAGTAGCATTATTTTATTGAAAAGGTTGGTGAACTTCAACATCAATCTCTCAATGTTTTGGAACAAGTAATTATTTGCTGGGCTTCCACTTATTCTCAGAGAACTCAATTGAATATATTTCCGCGAATCTGTGGGAAACAATTGAATGTGCAGTGCATTCACTATAAATGTTTCGCACACGTGCCCATTTTAGCTACCGCTTTTTTAAATTCAATGGGGTCGCGGTTCGAGCGAGCCCAGGAGCGACCTTTAATGGCCTCGATCCTGGGCGACGGACTTTAGTTCGGCCGGTGGAATGCCGAGCCTATCGTGACAATGCCGAACCACGTAGTCACTCCACCCCGTACGAGGTCAGCTGATAAGTTTTTTATTGGTCATCTTGGCCTGGAGGACTCCTCTCGGGAGTCTTTCAGGGGATACGCAGCAGACGTGTCCAAACCGACTGATCTGTTATCTCTCGATCCTGAGAAGCAGCTGCTCGGCGTAGAGGCAATCGCGAACGTCAGAGTTCCGTACTCTATCACAGCGCGCTACGACAGCCATTCGACGCAAGAACATTTCGGTGGCAATTTTTCTCGATCTGGTTCTTTCGGTCATTACCCGAAGTTTATGACCATAGGTGATGAAGGTAAGGAGATAAAGACACTTGAAAACCAAGAGTTTCACTTCCCTGGAAACCTCTGATCTGGCAACCCGGGTTCGCCAAAGTTACCACTGAACTGCAGAAGCATAGGAGATGCGGTTCTCGATCACTTTTCCATGTCGCCCGTCACTCGAGAACCAGATCCCGAGGTACTTGAACTTCCCTACATTTTTGAGTGGGACCTTATTGACATGCAGGGTCCACTGTACAGGACTTATCAAGAGGACCATGACCTTTGCCTTGGGGAAGCTCAGTTTCATTCCGGCCGCAGTGCATTCGGAGTCGAACGGATCGAGCACACTCTGGAGGTCCTGTTCAGAAAGGGGTCGAAAAGACAGCGTCGTCGTCAGATGTAAACGTGAAAAACGTGGTGGTGTAGTTTTTTTTTTTTTACCCTTTCCCTGCCACGGGTGTATTTTTACGTCCATCGTTACCAGAACCTTCCCTGGCGCAGACGTATTTCTACTTCCAGCGTAGCTCAACCTTTACCTGTCATGGGCGTACTTTGGGGTCTTTTGCAGGACTCTTTCCTGGATGCTTTTGCCACTTGAGAGAAAAGTTCTCAACCAAGAGAATTCGGCAATAGATAGATAAATAGTGTATCTTGATCCCAGACGTATTGGTTATAAATTTTTACTGCCAGCAACAGAAAATGCAAAAAAAAGTGGGACTTTTTGTTACCCTGCCCAATATGGCGTCTGTTCGTGAGGTAACTGAGGACGAAATTTCCGGAGAAGTAACAGCGGATAGTGATATCGACAACAATGATATGATCCCTGAGATCTTTGATGATGAGGACAAAACACATTGTAGCCCATTGCAGGTGATAGATGAAAGTGACAGTGATAGTAACGAGTTAGATTTGGAAGCAGTACCAGGACCACATGCTTAATGGACAAGACAGGACATTGGCTGGTATGCAAGAACGTATAAAACCGATAAAATAGCTATTTCCTGGGGTATCACATGATAAGTTTGATAGGTTTGATAGGTTGGATTATGCAGAAACATGTTATACCTATCATGATAGGGTATCATGATAGGTATAGGAATTGCTTCAATCTATTATGATCCAGAGCTTGTTTATTCTGCTCATAACGAAATAACCAGCTACCTGGGTGGATTGCTATGCATTTTATTAACCCAATTAATTATGTGAACCGTCGCAACTTGTGCTGAACGCGATTACTCTGAGATAGATTAAATCCCGAATGATTATTTGTATCAAGCCGCGGCATTCGGAAATCAAGCACTATTCCGGTAAACGGGGTCAGATTAATGCCGTTAAATCATCGCACAACACTCTGGTCAGTCATGTGAGCAGATACACTTGGCATTGTTACTGTGCAGGAGACGACGTATAGGAGGTTGTCATCAGGAAAATTCACGAATACCTATCATAATAGGCCTCACGATGGATACCTATAATTTGATCTTGCATACGGAATAGAACAAATAATAGGCCTATCGCCTGATACCTATCATGATAGCTACCATGTAATAGGCTATCATGTGATAGGTTGTGGCATACGGGCCAATGTTCCCATCATTGGAGATTGTAGAGGTGACAATGGGAAGAACCAATCCTACTAGTCAATGTTTCTTTTTTGTGGCTAAGCATTTTTTTTTGACTGGGGAACTATTCCAACTCCTTCTGATGGAGACGAACTAGGACGGCACTCAGTACCTATGAAACCATCAGCTGTCTCTCTCGTCTAGATGGAGTGGAGTGGAGTCTCTCGTCTGGGCACAGATACATGCCTGAAATCGAGGACTACTTACAGGGAAATGTATTACACTCCGTGATATGCGCAACAGATGTTGCTTTGACGATTTCAAAATATTTTTTTATGTTTCTGCACTTAGCATTCAATTGTGCATTGTTGTGCAAATTTCATGATTACCTATCACGCAAATAAAAATGTATGAGCTCTTCTTTGGTAAAAAGGGGAAGGTTATGAATGTAAAGCAGCATTACTCTTCTGTCAGGTGAAAATTTCAATTTGATATGTATTTTGGTTTGCTTTATTAATTAAAGTGTTAAGGCATACGTTCCAGGAACATTAGTTGGAAAAGGCCTGCCAGGTGTACGTAGAATTTGACATCCACATGTGACAGGGAAAGGTTAATCAGGATGATCGAACTTTTGCACATCCCCTCATACTCTCAGAATGGCTTGTTGTAAATGACTTTCAAGAAAGGCTGAAATCCACAGGCTTTGAAGAGACAACAGATTGAAAGGTGAGCACCCCAACAGGAAGAAATGTGCACGCCACAAGTTCAAAAGAATCACAGAGGCACATTTTTTAACTCCAGCAGGAAGGGGAAACGCATAAGGCTGAAACTGTGTGGCACGGAGTTCCTGAGTCTACATTTCAGAAGGAAAAAAAAATTTCGTTGAAGCCCATCAGGGCACTTTTTTTTAAGTCCTATTTTCCTGAATTTTTTTTTTTGATCTAACAAAACAGAGCCAGAAAATGTAAACTTCCCTCAGAAGTACTTGTTCGATGGCTGAGAACAGGAAAAATCCTACGTTTGAAACATGTCCCTTTAGCGTAGATTATAGGAGGGAAGTATTTAAAAATGTATTCTCCGCCCTTACAAAAAGGGACACATGAAATGATTTCAAGTTAGGTACCCTAGAAATCATAGAAGTAATGATTTTGAAAAGAAATGAAGGCTTTCCTCTCCATATGTCACGCATTTCAATGGGGACGTACTTTAAATACGCGTTTGCCATTACGCAAAAAAGAATAAATGAATTAATCACTATCCAAGGTAATGGAGCGCCGAAGTCGCTACCATAGCGAGTTTGCATGCCCGAAGGGCAAACTCCCTAGTGTAAGATACGTTTATCCAATATGTTTGTACTAATTTCAACATCGATGGAAATGAATGGAGTGTATGAGCGGTATGCGCAAGAATATTATGTATCTCTTTTGATATTCCCCACAGAAACCTCTGAGCTGATAAAATATTTCACTGGAGAACGCGGGAGATCGGCGTCTGAAGAAGCAAGTGGTTTTCGAGTGGCACGTGAACTTTTCCGAAGGAAGGAAAATATGCCGATAATTCACAGTCTGGGAACACGTCTACGTCAGAGATATTTAGAGCTTTCAGACTGTTCATGCCCGGATGAAGAATATCATGGACGGCCAGTTCATCAATTAGTATCCGTCATCTTGATAATGCTCGCCTCATCATAGCCGAAGCGACTTCTTCAGCAATCAAACCATTAGTTCGTACACATGGCAATGTAAGGCCGAGTATTACGAGGCGAAAACGAGTTACTTTCGCCTCCTTGGGAGCTATCACTGCACACGTTGGAGACCTGCAGAGAGGTTCGGAAGAAAGAATTGGTTGGGGCGAAAGTAAAGAGGGGAAATTTGATAGCTTCAAATTACTCCTGGAAGAGCGAAAGGGGACCATACATACATTATCTAGGCCTCTTTTCCCAATTTAATGGGGTTGTGGTTCGAGCATCCCCAGGAGCGCCCTCCAGTGATCTCGATCCTGGGCAATAGACTCAAGTTCAGCTGATGGGATGCTGAGCCTATCGTGACAAAACCGAACGACGTAATCACTCTACCTTGTACGAGGTTTACCGACAGGTCTTTTGCCGGTCATCTAGGCCTGGAAGATTCCTCTTGGGAGCCTCTCAGGGGACATGCGGCAGACGTGTCCAAACCACCTTGCCTGAGACTTCTCGATACGTCGATACGGAGAAGCAGCTGCTTGACCTGGAGACTCTCGCGGATGGCAGAGTTCCGCATCCGATCACGGCGCGTTACGCCAGCCACTCGACGCAAGAATCTCATTTCGGCAGCTTACATCCACGATCTGGTGCTTTCCGTCATTACCCGAAGTTCATGACCATAGGTGAGGATGGGGAGATAAACACTTTTAAAAACCGAGAGTTTTGCTTCCCAAGAAACTTCCGATCCGGTAACCACGATTCGCCAAAGTTCCCGCAGAACTGCAGAAGCCTTGGAGATGCAGTTGTCGATCTCGTTTCCGTATCGCCCGTCACTCGAGAACCAGACCTCGAGATACTTGAACTTCTCCACCTGTTCCAGTGGGATCCCACCGACATGCAGGGTGCACCGAGCAGGATTTCTCGAGAGGACCATGACCTGTGTCTTGGAGACGCTCGGTTTCATTCCGGCCGCAGTGCATTCGGAGTCGAACCGATCGAGCACGCTCTGGAGCTCCTGTCGAGAGCGGGTCAAAAGTACGGCATCGTCAGCAAAGAGAAGTATCCTTACCCTGACATCACCGATGTCGACCCCCTCCGGGCCGAGGCTGCGCCTACAGATCCCGTCCATGTATCATACACGAGGAACAGGAAAGGTGAGAGGACACAACCCTGCCGGAGTCCAGCGCGTAAGAGAAAACAATCCTCACTCCTCCCGCTCACTCGGACACAGCTTCTGCAATCGCTGTAATGGGACTGAACGACCCGCAATAGCTGACCCCTGATCCCAGCACTCCCCACAGTTTTCCTCGAGGTGCACGGTCGTAAGTTTTTTTCGAGGTCCACAAAGCACATGTAGACATCTTTGGCATACTCCCGATGTCTCTCGAGGATCTGGTGGAGAGTGAACAGCTGGTCCGTAGTACTGCGCCACGAACGAAAGCCGCACTGCTCCTCTTAGATGTCATCACCCACGACTGTCCGAGTGCTCTTTTCCAGCACCTTGGAATAGACTTTACCAGGTATGCTGAGGAGAGTGATGCCACAATAGTTCGTGAACTCCCTCGAGTCCCCCTTCTTAAAAAGAGGAACCACCAATCCTACGGCTTGCCAATCCGTAGGTGCCGTTCCAGATTCCCGAGCAACCTGACACACCCTATAAAGCCACGAGTACAGGGTGTACCCTCTGTACCCTGTATCTGTTGCCAATAAAGCCTTCTTTCTCCCTCCTTATTCCGTTTATCGACTGGGTAAAGGCATTAATATATTTCCCATTTGTTTCAATGAGGAAACACTCCTGCCCTGGTTTTCTCTTATCTTTAACACAGAAGTAGGCTTGGCAACAAATCCGCGTTTCACAATCAGTGATGAAAATAATAATAATTCCCAGAGGAATAAGCAGGTGTTCTCAATCCTCTTACGTAGGGCTTCCTTGGAAATATGTAAGATAACTCTAGGTACATCCGGGTGTTTTCCGGGCGTATGGGGGTCTTCCCAGGAACCGTCTCGATATTTAAAGCCATCCAAGGTAATATGGGAGGTGAATCCGGCCACATTCGAGCGCCCAGCAATCACCTTCAAACGTAAGTGGATCCCAATTCCATATGATGGCTTCTGTCGGTTGCAGTTACTTAGTGCATGATTCTTTCCTGACGTTTACTTTATCGCATTCATTGAATGTATGTTGCGGCAGTCCTGGATTATCGATGCAGTCCTTCCTCAATTTTTATCTTCTCTCAATGCGTGTCTTCTCTCCCGTCGTCATTCCAGGGGCGGGAAAGCAATTCCGAAAAATCAGAGGACCATCATGAAGGGCATCCCGAGTCTCTTGTGGCTTGCACTCATCGGGTTCACCGAATACGGCTATGGAGAAGTAAGGATAAGGAATACTGTGGATTTCATAACGTTGTTACTTGTTGCTAGGAGATGGGGGGAACTCGGCTTTGGACTAATTTGACTTTTTTCTTTATTGCATGAGAAGCATACTTTTAATTGCATTTAACCTCCGTGCATTTTTTTTCTCCAGAAACTCGCGTTTGATTCAGTCACTGCCGTGAGGAGTCTCGGCCACTTGGTGAATATGATTTCAGATTTAACGTTAAAATATCACCAGCTCGCAAGTGACATCACTCAACTGAGGCTCGACAATGAAAACCTGAAGTTTGACAACGAAAACCTTAAGCTTGGCATTAAAGACCTGAAGGCGCACGTGACAGCAAACGATGATGAGCTTGCCGATGACATCGCTCGATTGAAGGCTGAAGATGAAATCCTTAGGATTCAGTTGCAAAAGCAACTGCAAAAGAGCAAGAGCAGAGGTGAGCAAAAAAACTCCATATTCATACATTTGAAGAGGAAAATACTGAAACAATTATTTTGAAAATGATAATAACTTCAGATTTATATTAAACTGGAAACGATATAATTTTTTAATAATTTGCTTGAACCACAAAACCCCCCTTGGAGCATCGTCAGCCCCATCCAGAAACCCAATTTAAAAGCTTTCGTAATCATCATGTAAATTTTCATCAGGTGGGAGGGGTGACGCTCCCAAAAGAAGGTATGAATGCGACTTCCAGTTAAATTCAGCAGAAATTCAAGGGAGCGGCTGGTTTGCCTTGTTTGTCTCTGCGAGGAGTTGCTGCCAAGACTTCAGGCATGGAAAATGCGTGAATAATTTTTGTATCTTAATTTGCATCTCAAATGCGTAGTTCTTTCAGTTAAGAAACGTTTTGAATTAAAAAAGAAGCTCCTGAAAATTGAAATACCCATGTGAATCATGAGGGTGCAGCTTAAAAGTATAGAATATATACTGAAAATTGAAAACTTAATGTAGACAGGGTATATGAAAGAGTCCTTACTCTTGGTTTTTTCTAAGAATTACAATTTTCAATGAATGAGTGCGCCAAAATTAGTACAGAGATACTAATAAATATTCAGAGGGGAATATGTGCTAAAATTAATATATATATGCAAGATAATGTCATGCAGCTTAAAATTTGAATATTTAACTAAATAAAATAGAAATATTGAAATCTTCCAATGAATCCGGACTTTTGGAACACCCTGTATTTAGTAGACGTAAATGTACAGTACCTATGCTGCATATATATTTAGAAAATTGTTTCCTTTCGACAGATACAGAGATGAAGGTTCAACAAAGCACCATGGAAGAGAGACTGGAATACCTAGAGGCAATCACATTGCAAATCAGTGAGTTCCTCATTTGGGCGCTGCGTTATTCATTCCTTTCGCTGGGTATATGAACCTTTATAATAATTATGTACCAGCACCCCGAACATGTGGAACTCTTGGGGACCTTGGAGTGACCCGGACGGGCACCTACCTCGTGGACCCAGATGGCGCTCTCATCGGCGATCCTCCCATCCGTGTGTTCTGCGACATGCAGACAGGTAGTTACAGCTAAATCGAAAAGGGGAAATCCCAGGCTTGAAGAGGGTGCAAATGTCTCTAGTGTTTCTTGTGCCCCTTTTGATGAACTCGTAATTTTTTTTCTTCAGATCCGGTAACCACTGTCATTCTGCATGATTCGATGGAGACTACGGAAATTGAACACTGTGATGAACCTGGCTGCTACAGTCGCATCATTAAGTACGATGCATCGCTGAGGCAGATGGCGGCGCTGATCGATCAATCGGAGTATTGCGAGCAACAAATTGCAGTGAGTCGGTGCATTCTTCCGAGTATTTTGGTAACGAGACGAAAATATAGAATATATTTGACAAGAGAAAAAAAAAGTCAGCTGACAAATGGAAAAACCTTCCATCGAATGTTGCTTTTCCATGTAAGTAAATCTGCGACGTAAGGGCGTCATAAATTCTGATTTAGTAAAGATTACACGTGCTTATCCTTTCAGTACGGCTGTTTTTCGTCGGCCCTTAACTCTCTGGACGTTCAGTACGCATGGTGGGTGGACCGCCACGGCGACCCTCAGTACTACTGGGACGGATCGCACGCAGGCGAGCACATTTGCGACTGCGGCGTCTCCGACACGTGCGTCGATCCGGATCTGCCCTGCAACTGCGATGCGGAGGCGCCTCAGTGGGAATCCGATGTGGGGGCGATCGACAACGCGACGGCACTGCCCATCGCGGAGGTGCGATTCGGGGGACTGCGCTTCGACGGCCAGAGGGCGAATCACACTCTGGGTGGATTGGCTTGCAGGGGCGAGGCTCCGATGCCGGACGATCCGGCGGAGTCGTGTTCGTCTCTGCGAAATTTAGGACACGTTCGTTCGGGTTATTACCTGATCAGAAGCAAAGCGGGTCGTTTGGATGTAGTCCTTTGTAGGATGGATTTGGAAGAGACAGATCCACAATTCCAGGTGGTGACCGGAGCTCGTCTTGCGGAACAACCGATCTATTTCGATGCTTACAAAGATATCGAGCAAACTGGTAATGACGTCATCGTTCTTTTCGAGGGAACAGAGGTGAACACAGGCAATGCAATGGAAGCGAGCAGCGGCATTTTCACTGCACCACTTGACGGTATTTATGTTTTTCATCTTCATTTTTGGGTGTTCAGCACTCGTTCAATATTGCAGCTCAGAAAAAACGGAGTCATCAAAGCGAGAATGTATTCTGATGATAATAATGAAGGCAGCGACCAAATGCCAGGTCAGTCCATTCTCCTGCACTTGAGTGCTGACGACAAAGTCGATATCTTTTTGGAGAGAGGAACTTTACGTACGGACGTTACTCGGTTAATCCATTTTGTGGGACATTTGCTATATCCCACGTAAAGCTATGCTTGATTGCAATGTGCATGCAGAGTCGCCTGCTGTGGACTCGGCCCGAGTTCTTACGCGATCTCTCTTCGGTCTCTTGCACCACTTCTGTCCGTCCCGTGGGCTAATGAATGTCCACGTGATTTTTTGCTCTTTAGTTACCTCGTCGTTCGTTCACAGGATCTTGTGGTGGCTTTTCCAATGTGCGAGCTTCGCGGGTGCTCAGTTTCCCGTCGTGTCTGTCAAATAGTACGAATGGCATAGTGAATTTCATCACGCATTCACGAAGAACAATAATGTTTTCCTGTGGACGTGATCACTTTTTGTGATTTTTTCCTTCATGTCGCCGTAGTTGACCGTGACAATCAATGTGAAGAAGATGGATTGATTCCTGAATATACAAGGTGACCACAAGTCGACTGTGTTTTCTTCACAATTTGAAGTTGATTAATGCGACTGGAGTGGGAAAGCATCGCGGGAAATTATCATCCCAGCAACTCTGACGCCGTCCAGAAATTCGATTCTGGACGGCGAAACTCCGTCAAGAAATTCGACGGAAAAGCATAATGGAAGATCTTCAGCTTCGCGGCGTTCGACTAGGGATTCCGGAGCGGAGAAAACTTTTCAGACGACTCGTGCAAGAAAGTGTAGCGAACCCCAGGGGGTCACAAGATACGGGGCACGAACGCCTCGCTACATATGGGGATCAGACCCGATGTGGTCGGATGGTAATCAAGAAGGTTGCGTGTTCTTATAGATGGTAAATTAGCGAGGGAGAAGCAAAGTCTCAGATCTCCATAGACTACATCTACATAGAGAAGGAAGGAAGGAAGGAAGGGACTCGGGGACTCTTCCCCTCTGCTCATCCATGGAGGGGGACTCGGGGACTCTTCCCCTCTGCTCATCCATGGAGGAGGACTCCACAGAGCCGAGGAGGTGGAAGTGGCGGTGGATGTCACTTGGTCGGGACAGCGAGGCGGATGGGAAAGGATTTCTCATCTGATGGATGCGATCGCGGTGAAACTATGATGGAGGCATTCCTTGAAACGTGCCATTCAGGAGCGGCTGAAGGCACGGCCAGCAGAGTGCGATCTTGCAGGATTCGAAGCCCGCGTTAAACTCCGGGAAAAAATGCGTGGAACGTGACGGGGATCCCGCAGAGAAATAGGAGTTGCGTATGGGCGACCTGGCCGAAGGCTTCCGATCGGTTTCAATCCCGTATCTGTAACGATCATCTCGAGATAAACTTAGTTGCATGGCTTGTAGAAACTTCCACTTGTATTGGGTGTGTAACGAAAGTCAGAAATTACAAGGAAATAACATGCGCATTATTTCCAGCCTATTTTGTCCGGAATTAACGAGGTAATTCTGAAACTCCACGGTTCCCTTAATCCCAAAATCTGGTGCTACTGGCCTTGAGGGATACCGAGTGACTCGAATTGTGTGGTTCACCTAACTTAGGTCTAACTATAATAGTATGATTCAAGTTTACTTATATTGAAACATTGACCAACTTTTACCTATTGGCACAAAGTGACTCATCGCGACCCTTGATAAACCATGCGTGACCGATGCCGACCGGAGCTACCAAGACAAGGCATGGTGCAAGGGGGCAAGGGGGCAATGGGGTGGAGAGGTGTGGTTATCTCATTCATCTTCCACGAGGGTGAAAACTCACGAGGGTGAAACCATTTCAAGGCCCCGTCATTTCACCCGGCACTGGCTAATTCCGACAATAATAACGGGCGGCGTTGAATCGATGGAGCGTGCACTGCGCACGCACGGCGAGAGGGCGACACGCGCGGGGCATCCCTCTCGATCGAGGGTCGCGTGGCGGCTGACTGCAGCGTCCCTAAAGGACATCCTCCATCGAGATTCCCTGCTATTTCTGCGGAAAGGATCGACTGTCCTTACGAATTCTTGCAGGTATCTTCCCAAGGGCACAAAGAGTGACTTTGCAAGGTCAAATGTATGAAAAAAAAAGATCGTTTTGAGTTTCCTGCAAACTCCAGGATTTTATTCAATCAAATTTAAAAATTGCATTTAACAAAGGTCTCTTGAATCCAAGGTCAAAATTTGACCATTCACAGCGGTCCTTGGTCCGGTACGTTTTTTGGTACTTTTTTTTTTTTAAATTCAATTACCATCGCCTTTCAATGGCAATCCCAGGCGTTGATCATCAGCGGAGAAAGCGACATATTGGCAACGAAAGCGGGGGAAAATCGCGGTCGCCGCTTCGAGATTCCTCCA
>CAJPEV010001521.1:0-63941 GCA_905338385.1 Darwinula stevensoni
TGAGGACAAGACAAAATTAGAAAAAAAAGTTAACATCAGTTAGTTTTAAATAAAAATGGATAAAAAGTGAAATTTTGGGGCTTCATTTTGATAGAAGGTTCTCTGGAAAACTTCACATCCCAGCTTGAAGCATAAAAGCATAAAAATATATTGTAGGGTCATAATGGGGTGCTGATAGAAATCACTTCTGCTCCATCATAACCCAATGAAACCAAAGATCCCTCAGGAATGGTGCTCCCATAGTCTTTCCATCTTTCTAATTCAATCAAAAAAATGCAATTGATCACTTGCAAGTCATTTGAAGTTCTACCTTTACATTTTTTCAAAAAGCTTTTATCCATTTTGACAGATCATGGTAACAAATCTGAATCCAATCAATTATGGCAGTCATAAATGACTTGATAAGAATAACTTCTCCTTCTGTGGAGTCACTGTTTTAAATCTTTAGGCTTTTCTCACAAAAGAACATCACTACCACCTGTCCTGGTTAGCTCTCCTTTTCCTCCTTGGTCACACTGCTCCCACGAGATATACAAAGCCATGTCTGATGACAATCCTGGAAGGAACTCTGGCTTTACAGGTTTTCCAAGTCAAAATATGGACATACAAATGTCAAATGCAGCATAGAATTTCAAATTGGCCTCGCCATCTGTTCTGCAGCTGAGTCACATGCATCACATGATATAGCAAGCAGAACAGCTTCTATTGTGCCTCCTTCTTTGAAGAGCAAAATGTGACATAAGACAGGTGAGAAAACTTAATGCATCATCAGAAACAGTAATCATGTGTGTTTGTGTCTCAGATCTCTGTTATGCCTATAGCCCTAGGTTAGTTCCTTGTCCCTTATCATCTACAGACTGCTTTTTTCCTAAGTTATGGCACTTACAATCTCCCATTTAAAAAATACAAACAAAAACAAAATAGAATGGTCTCTTCTGGTCCTTAAGTGGATATAGCCCTTTCTTCTCCACTGATTGCCTGGAATTCCATGTCATAATTACTTAGAATTACATATTGTTGGAAAGCTTTCATTTTCTTATATTCAAGAAATAACACATGATGGCTCTTGGAGAAATCACAATACGGCAATGAAGAAAAAATGGCTGGATCCATCCCATCTACTAATTATATACTCTTCACTTTTTTTTGGAATGGTCTATCTCATACTGAAAGATCATATAAGGTAGTTAAATACAACTATCTGTGCCTTATAAATTCATATATTTTTCATGCATTGAAATATGAACATACACATATAGGGGTGTATATTGTCAAAGCATATGATTCACATAAGGATTATTCATATATTAAACATACCTGGGCAGCGTATATATTCTACATAAATAATTCTGTGGTTTAAAGGATGGGTTCCTGCATATATGATATATCTGCTTTAAGTATATGATTTTTATAAAGGACTTTTACTTACTATAGATACATGTTCAGATGTTCAGTGTGCATGCTTTCATAACAAAATATATTACTGAAATTATATATCCCATATGCATAAGGAACAGTATACAATTTATATGGTACAAAATATCTGCTCCAAAATCTTTACATAGCCTTGTGCAGTCATATTTTGAGTATTATCTTACAGCATACAGGTATGAAGCTTGCTGTTTAAGGCATGGAGAGTACTACCTGTGAATGAGCAGATCCATACCAAGTAAGTAATTTTGTTTCCTAAGAAGCTAACAAAAGAACTCCCCACAGGAATGTGTTAACTGGAATTTAACCTTTGAAAATTCATGACACATGGGAGAGACAATTAGACCACCTCTTGTGTATTGCAAAACAAATCACAGAATCAAAATAAATGATAACCTAGAACATGAAGAAAATTAATTTGAGAATGATCATGATCACCACATGGTTCAGTCCTCATAGATACCCTGTCCAGTCTATCACTCAAGTTGGATTAATGTTGCAATCTTAAAGAGCTGATTTTAATGCATTAAGCACTGCAAACCTATCTTCCTTTCCTAGCAATATAAAAGGAACAAAGGTTTGCAGCGAAATGTAATTGTTAAAATGGCTATCACCTGTGAAAATTCCTAACCCGTTTACCCAGTTTACATCATGGACACAATTGCAGTTCCCATTACTATATTGTTCCTTTGACATAATTTCTAAATTTCAGGTAGACTTTTTTTTATTTACATCCCTGAGATATATATCACTTTGTTATTTTCACTCAAGAATGCCTAGAGCATTGCTTGGCAATGCAAAATTTACCATACCTCTTGCACAGAACCAAGATGTGTTTCTGTCTTTATTATTTCTCATGCTATCAGACAAAGAAGTCTTGTGGACAAGGATGAGTAGTGTTCTGATGTGGGAATTACAATGCTCCCTGGTTTGCAGCACACAATAGAGAACAAATACATCAACTTCACTGATCTTGCTGTTTGTATTGAACATACAAAAACCAACTGGTCCTATAAAAAATCAATGCTGAAGAGGATAAAGGAGCATGTTTCATGAATACCTGAATGAGATGTTCCAAAGGTAAAAATTTGGGATAGGTTATGCTCTTGATAGATTTATGGAGTGGATAGTTTTGGAGTTTCTCTATCTGTAGAACTTTTTTCTAGACCCAATATGTACCATGCTAATGCCTACTATATTTGAAACACATGGTCCCCAGCATACTATAAATGCAGAAGTTATGTTTTCCTTTTCTGTCAAATTGGGCTATGGAAATAGCTGTAACATGTAAATGTATATATTGACATTTTAAATAAAACTATTATCACTGGCCTGTTCAGGAGGGAGCTGGAGGAGCAAGTTTTAGTAGCAGTGAAGGAGCAAATTGGGGATATTGGCATGAATATTGATGTAATATGGTGTGAGGTGGCTAAGGTGACATTTCCCAGGCCAATGAAACTTGATATATTCAAATATATTTTTACTTTATATAAATGCTATGGTCACGTGTTTAGGTGAATTGCTACCAATTTTATGTAATGATAGGTGTAGAAGTACTGATGCCAGTAACATGCTGCAGAATTGGATCAAGCTGAACAGGCACAGAGTGCCATGTTGGCACAGGGCTTGCATATTGTATTCAATGAAGGCAAACAGAGATGGTAACTGGGCCAGAGGTCCAGATGTGAGTAACCAGTTTGGTGTCAAAGGCCAAAGAGCGAGAAAGTCAACCTATTTTGGAGAGAAAGGATCAGTTGGGTTAGAATATAATTGTGGCTTTCAGCCATGACCCTTTTCTAATCCAACTGATTTATCATCCTTCAAAATATGTTGACTTTCCCACTCTTTCAGCCCAACATAGAAGGAATGCAGCTCCCTTGGTATGTGCTTATAGTTAGTTCTATTCGGTGTGCTTGGGTTGACTGAAAACAAAAAATGGCTAGTGAACAACATTAGTCTGAGTCTCTAGCTCTGAAGTAATTATGGAATTGATTAAATTACAAAATCTTATGGGTGGAAGGGACAGAAGTTGTACAGGATGGAGTTAGAATGGAGGCTAGGACAGATAATGCACTCGGTTCGTATCATTTAAAATTGTGCACTTGTAGCAATGCGAGTATTCCCAGTCATGCAATTAATAGTTACATACAGTTATCTGGGCATTGTTCGCCTTGCGCACACCCCCCCCACCCAGAGTACGTCTTGCGCCCACCCATGTACACCATGCATCCTTGTCCACTCCTACGTTAGAGTGCGTCTCACGCCCGGCTGACCTCCCACGCCCTGGTGAGGCATTGATGTCAAATCATGAAAACCGACCTCCACGTCTGGAATACGTTTCAATTTATTTAAGCCCTCTCCCACTGGAGGAAGAACGCATACTTTATAGTTTATAACACTGCTGGCAAAATGTGAATGCATAGGCCGGCATAAATTGCATAAAACGACGAACGAGCTGTGAGCATGTCAAAATGTCGAAAACGCAAGGAAATTGGCTCAAATGACTGCGTGAGAACAGTGGCTCGGGTCAGGTCAGGTCGGGACGGTAAAGCCGTGCCCGGTAGTGAAGATGGCTCCAACGGTCCCCCAATTTACGCAACAATTTCCTCACGTGTGGTATGTTGGGCTTTGATAACCCTTTTGCATAGGGGCATGTTGCCTTAGTGTGCGCAAGACGTACTATGCGAGTGCACACCGTGTGCATGGTGCTCTGGTGGTGTGTGCAAGACGTACAATGCCCCAGTTATCTCAGGCAATATTGACTGTAAGTGAATTCTGGTAATGTTTTGTGGGAACCCATGAACACCTCTTTCATGCTTGTTATGATTCAATTGAAAAGTAAGAAGTTGCATTGGCTTGCAAAATGGCACCCTAACCCCTGTGGTAGTAAATTTGGCAAAATGATAACACTTTCATGATTCATGTTTTATGGGTTTTCAATTGCCTGAATAAAGAGTTTTGCTGATGCCCTGATGACACTTGAGGAACATTTGGGAATGGTGAAAAATTGAGTACATCTAGAATTTTCAGTGATTACTATCATAGGAACCATGATAGAAAGAGAATGTCTCTGGCGGGGACCAGACCTCCAGGAATTATGAATCTTCTCTCACAAGGACCAGTTAGTATTTTCATATATGTCTCCAAGAGATCTTCCAGAGCTAAAAAAAGCTTCAGGAATGCTGTGTCACAAAACTAATAGCTGCAAGAGTAATCATCTACTGCGAACATTCAGCCTATCGCATAGCTCATAAATTTATATCTAAGCCAAAAAGCTGAAGCTCACCTGTTGTCATCATACATGAAGATCAACTTCTTTCCGTATCAGAACTTCTTTTGCCGCGATGGGGGACCTATTCAAATGTAGATTCTGCCTAATGGTAGGCTCTAGGTGAGGCCGTTAAGCCAAATGCTCAGGATCAGCACTGCCGGTATTTATCTCGTTGCCAAACACACGTAGCATGGCTCTCTGGCATGGAGGCCGCCATGCTATGTCCAAATTTTGGCGTCTGCTTCACGACTCTGTTTTCTCTGGTTCTCATTTGATAAGAGTCGACCTGTTCATAAGCACCAATAAATAAATAAAAATAAGGGCTCGTGTGTTTACATTACTTCACTCTTTCTTCGTAGGTTGTTGTTCTTATATTATAGATGGTCTTTCCGCGTTTTGATAGGTGGCAGCAGCAGAAAGTCACGAGTACTCTCGTGATTGTCTCGTGCAGTCCTTTCTCACCAGACATTGTGGTCCCGGAATAGTTACTCGCTTCTTTTTCATGAGAAGGTTAAATGCAGAAGGGCCAGAGGCGTAAGGCGAAGCTTCGTCTGCCGAGTGAGTGAACTGTCAAGGTGACGTAAGCTAACCTTATGCATGAATTGAATGAATGAATTTTAAGTTTTCTTTCTGATAGCATGCCGATTATGGGCTAGGATAAGAAAAACTCTTGAGAGTGAAGTAAAAGAATAGTGGAAAGAAAAGAAAAGCTTGAAATGCAAGCTACGATAACTTGAATGCTTGGCCTTGATCTGACAGAATCATAATACTTAATAAATACAATAAATTGCAACATATTAGCACTTCAGTTGCTCAGGGTATGCATAAATCGGTATTCCTATCCCTAAACGAGATAGTACTCCTGTGGCAATTAAGTAGGTTCTATATTCATTTCTCCAACTGAAAGACCTACCTTCAGTCTATTATGTACTAGGAACTGTTATGTAAAATAAGTGTGCTCATTCCTAACATTGTCCATCTCCAAGCTTGATTGTATATTTACCCTAGTTGTGATTAAAAACAAAAGTTTTAGAGACAGTGACTGTGCATGCAGGCATTTATCATTATCTGACAAGCTCTTCACACATATCAGTTCATCTTTGGTATATATATTTTGGAAATGGAAGAATTTTCATATCACCACCATTTGTCTAGGCCTACAATTCTAGGATTAGAGAAATTAATTCTCTGTCATGCAAAATGAAACAAGGAAAGATGTGAGAACAGTCTGAGGTCTACAGATAGTCGGTCTTCACTTACAATATAAATGGCTACCTCAGATTCAATAAATAAAAAAAGTTGCCCATAGGGTGATGCTTTATGGAATAATGTTGATATCCTGTACCTACAGTTACAAAAAGTTGAGAGCAATAAATATTGTTTATCCTTGTTCTTTTCTATTAGCTGTTCCTCTATATTCACTGAATCCGACAACCTTAAAACCTACGTGAAAATTTCATATAAGACCATATATGAAATGGCCATATTTAGCCAGTCCAACATATATGGGGCATACATGACCATATAGTGCAACTCATATATGAACATATAAGAAACATATATGGGATTTGGCACAAGTCCAATAAATCATAAGAATGAAAAAATATGACCCCATGCATTTTCATATATTGGCTCATACAAATGCATCAAATACTGTCCACATAAGCTGTCATATCTATTTATGGTGAGATCATCCCAAACATGCCTGTATCCAAAAAGGGTCCATAATCCATCAAATACTGTATAAACATTCATATGCAAGTCACCGTACTTGCAATAAACTCATTTTTAATTGTTCATAGACTGTAGTCAATTACTTCAAGAACTCATGTTTCATGGTGTTCAACATATGCACCCTTGTTAATGAAGGTGAAAATTTCAATATTATAGACTTAAACCTTCAAAATTATTTTCATCAGTAATGCTATTCCATGACAAAACTTGGCTTATTCATGTAGGAGTGTCTTCTTAATCTTGACTGAAAACTCACGAGATAGATGGGGAAAAAAAAACAACTATTTCTTCCTGAAGTAATCCAATGAAGGAATTGTTCGATGAAGGCATGCCACAACATGAGTCCCCCACTTAACAACAAAAAATGCATTAATACAAAGAAAAAGATGCATGAAATGGATGATAACAGTGTCCCAGAGTTCTTGTGCCCTACCCACACTTTTTTCATCCACAATACACTTATGCTACCTAGGGAGGGTAGGGCTCAGTTTGAAATCCAAACTGGAATTTTCCAGCTGGACAGAAGCTGTATATTCTGACCATTTCCAGCTGACAAAGAGCTGAAAAATGGTATGTACAGGTTGCTTTACAGCTGGAAATTTACCATTAGAATTTTATACAGAGGACCCTCCAGTTGGAATACAGCTGAGCTTACAGTTGAAATTCAGCTGCTTCTGTAGATGGACCTCCAGCAAGAATAGCCAACAAAAACATTCTCATTTTACCAGTGTATTTCAATTAGGAACAATCTGGATCTGACTTTACTCTCCAGCTGCTACCCAATTGGAATGGGTCTAAATTTCCAACTGGGGTCCAGCTGGAAACTATAGCTGTTTTCCAACTAGGATTTTAAGCTGGGGGGGTTCGGAACCAAACTTTTTGCAAATTACTTTTAAGACTATACATAGCTGAAATTTCATGTAAAATATCATGTGTGCGTTAAAAATTAGTTGCAGAGGCATATGAAGGTCAATTGCCCTCATGTAACAACCTCATGCAGTGGTGTATTTTACTGGGAGGGGGCAGGGGGGTGTGGCTGCCCCCCTGACATCCTTGGGACAGGGCTTGGTGCCCCTACTCTGCTGTCCTGTCCCCCCCCCCCCCCGACTCTTCAGCCAAAATACACCACTTCCTCATTCTATGTTTTACTAACAACCATAAGACTTATCTATGGATATTCACCACATATCAGACTTGATGCCATTTGCCCATCACTTAGTATTGGGATACAGGTAAAATATATTATACACCATACAATTGTTAATATATGAATACATATATGGTGATATATGGCAAACATATGATCATACATGACCATATAGAATCACACACCCTGTCATATGTGGAATTTTCATGTTGGAACTTTGACCAATTTCATGGTGCATTAAGTTGAGTTTGTGTAACGAAAATCACTCTGCTCCATTTTGGTGGTGTCTTTTTATGATGAGTGTACATTCACTTTATTGCATTAATCACATGAAAGTAGTATTTTAATAAGCTACAAGAGCAAATTGCCCCAGGTGGAAAAAACCTCAGCCCTTAATTCTGTTTATTATCCATAAGAAGATAATCAAGCAGAAACAAAAATTAAAATTGAATTATTCCAAACTTTTAACAGGTCCTGTATGTTGTCTCTGTTACTATAAGCATACCCAAAACTATAAACTATAACACTTTCATTTGACTGCCTCTTACAGTTCCAAAGTTGAAGACCTAAGTCCAGTTATACTCATGACAACTTTGTATGTTTCATTGCTAGATTTTGGACAAGTGCATTCTCGCTTGTTTGATCATCGCCCCTTCTTGAACGGAGAGGTTCGCTATTTCTTGCACGAATTTGAGGAGGCTCGAGGTGATCGTGAAGTTGAGAATCTGTTCTCAATATTGGAGGAGACTACTGACATCCATGGGGATCAAGCAGGTCGATTAATCAGCTTGTGCGAGAGTCAGGTCCCTTCTATAAAAGCAAGGTTGGATGTAGCTGTGAGCATGTGTCAGCAGATCCTTGAGCCTGATCACTGTGCAAACAAGGTTTGCTTGCATCTTGTACATATATATATTTTTTTTTCCCATGCTCCATTTTCGTCACTTATTTTGTGGGTTTTGACATGTGATCATGTGGAGGAAATGGGACCTTCAAGGTCAGTTTCAACTCATGAGATACAGTCTAAATTGATGCATGTGCTACTACAGTTCCCCCCTGTTAGTTCACAGGTTTTAGGAGACATACTTGGATCTGCTAAGTAAGATTCATATTGATTCAAAAGTTCTTGAGGAAAGGTTTCATTAATCCACAATTCCAATCATGGCTGCAGTTAATAGATTTATATAAGGGAACTATATATTTAGACCTTCCACTTCTTTGCTGGTCTCTGCCCAACCTTCCTTTATTATCCAAATTAATTGGAAAGTCATGTCTTTGTGATTTAAAAGAGTAAATGGAATTCATTGTTTTACTTTGTCTGTCTCATTTCCCCCAAAACTCACCATGACTCCATTTAGCAAGTGGTTGCAAAGAAAGTTTATATCTCAGCAATAATCGCAAATAATAATAAGAATGGTTTTCATCATTCAAAACTTTTTGAATTCTATACCATTCTCTCTTCAGGACTCAAATTTCATTTTGGGGCATTTAAGTCCTTTTTTTTTCTTTCATGCACAGTTGCACAGGCCTACATGAAGCCTTTGAAAGTTTTCCATTTTTTACTCTTGCTTCTGTGACTTAGGCTTGTTGCTTTTTTCTTCTCCTTTAGGAATCCTGTTTGGAAGCCAAGAGAGCTGCAAGGAAGAAGGAGTGGGAACTGTTCATGCAAGATTTGTCAGTCAAGTGTGCCTCAGTTGATGAAACATTCCGCATAAAAGAGGATGAACTAAAGACCCATTACTCTGAAATTGAAAAGAAACTCATCCCTACAACCGCCAGTTCATAAATCAGACTTTGCATCTGCATCTGGTATCTTGCTAAAAAAATTTAGGAGGAATTGATACTTCTCAGTTGAGCTGTTTCTGTAATTGGCATTCATTATCTGAAGTGAAAAGTAAGTCAAGAGCAAGGAAGAGAGAAAGATGCAGGTGATTGTGAAGCCTTCACAGAGGTTCCTGGACACTTTGAAAGGACTCAGGGAAGAAGGTATCTCAGATGAATCCCTCAGAGATGCTGTCAGGATGTTGAAGAAGGGTAAAATAGATACAATAGAGCTTACCTATGAACATTTGAAGAACTGTTCAAAATTGCTACCAGATGGAGTTTCCCTCCATACACTGATTGGTAAGTGCTTGTTTTACCTAAATTCTGAGTTTCAGAAAGGGGTGAACAATTTCTATGCTCAACATTTTCATTCTTTCAGAGGAATCCATGGTAGTGCTACCACGGCCATATATTCCTCCACGTAATCCTGAACTTGAAAAACGAATACAGAGGTTGCGTAAAGAGCAGGAGAATCGCCAATATCAGGAAATGACAAAAAACCTCACATTTTCTCGTCAGAAGCCCCAGCAAGACACTATTGGATTCCAGAGTGAGTTAAAGGAATAGTCTTATGGTTCTCTCAGCAGTTTTTTAAATGTGTAGACTACCATCCAAAGTGGAGTATTTCATGAACCTCAATAATTTCAGCTAATATACCAAACCAACTTGACTCTGAGCCCATGTATGAGGGAGGAAAAGCCTCCTTTACAGATGGGATGAGCAGGGGTGAGCATACCCCCTCATGAATTTTTGTTTTTGGGAAAGGGAGGGAGAGAGAAGAAATCAGACAATAAACCCATTGTCCCTTTTCCTTCCACTGCATGGAGGGAACGACTTTATTCAGGATTGACTCTCTTCACTGACTTGTTCATAACAAAATGTTAGAGCAAGTTCTGGTTTGGCATGAATAAAAGGGCATTATCCAAGGAAGATATGCATGCTGCCTCCAAGATGGCTCATCAAATGGAGAGAGACATGAAGCTGAACCTCCTCTCATTAACACCAGATTGTGAGGAAACTTTGGCTTGCACTTGTACAAGGTTTTTCAATTGTTGGATCTCTGTCTGTCTACAGTAAAGAGGTATTGGCATCAATACAGAGACAATACAGAGAGCAATGAAGATGAAGTTGGACCTTTCCATCAAACTCTGGCAGCAGAAAGTGGAGGTGAATTCAATACAAATTTTGGATTCCCACCAGGTGTATGCCACTGAGTTTATTTCAGAACTTCACCAGGAGTTATTTTTTTATCAATGAAACTGGAGTGAACCTTTGGCTTTTGAGGATGGCTGGATGGTCTTTGATCAGTGAAAGATGTATCTATCAAGTTAAAACTCAGCAAGGCATGACACTAATTGCCACAATTTCTCCCACATATGGCCTAATCCATTCGAAGCAGCTCACTAGAAAACTCTTTGGACACTTTCTTGATGAAATGAATGCCATGATAGGGCCAGAGAATGAAGCTGTCTTCATCTTGGACAATTGTATGGCTCACAGAATATTAATTCCCTGATACCCATTCCATATCATCAAATTCCTTTCACTGTGCAGTCCCCATTTGTGGGATACACCTTCTCTCCATTCAAAGCAGTGGTCAAGAGACAGCTGGGTTCTCTGTTGGTTCCCATTGCAGATAGAAACCAAGCTGCTGCTCAAGTTGTACCTTTGGCACAATATTGGAGAAACATTCTTGAGTAAATTGTGGATGACTAAATTGATAGAGTTTACACTTTCTATTTATGTTGCAGCATATATCAGCATTCATATAATTGCATGAACAGGTCGTTAGAGAGAAAATTCATTTCTGTATAAATTCATTCTTTTCCATGCTGAGGAAGGTAACAGAACTTTTTTTTTTCAATGTTTGGCTTCTCTCTCCTTCCTTCCTCCCCTGTCTAGACATGAATTTATAGAGGGGGAATGCACACCCCTGCTCATCCCATCCATAAAGGAGGCTTTCCCTTCCACATACATGGTCTCTGAATCAAGTTGGCTTGGTATAGTTATGATTAGGCTTACCAGTAGACTACTTTCTATTTTGTTTGTATTTCTGCTAATGCCAGCACAAGAAGTTAACTGTCACTTTCATGTTTAACTCTTGCTTCTAATTGTAAAAATATGTACTTAACTTGACAAATTATTTAAGTTTGGGTGTTTATCATTTCCTCTCTCTACCATTTTTTTGCATCTAGTTAACTTGAAACTTATTGTCCCAATGGGCTGAGTGATTTCTGCCATTACTAATAATTATGTCTCAGCTTGACAGTTGGTGTTCCTTTCCACAATATCATTTTCAATGGCATCAAGGTCATTAAAATTGGAGGAGTATATACAGTTTTCTTTGGAACTAACACCTGTCATAAGTAAGATACATATTTTCATTGTGTTACCTGAAATCTCTTTCTGTTGCAGTGCGGGAGCTGAATGCCCAGATCATCTCTGTGGCCCAGTTCATAGTGACAGTTGGAGGGGCATTTGTGTTTGTCTATAAAGCAATGGAATATGGATTGCCTACCCCATACATTCCAGGACAGGTGCTTGCTGGTATATTTGCTGCAATTATCGTGGCTGTGGCTGAACTGTATTTCCTCATGAAGGAGATTGCCCATTCTGATCGTGCCATCAAGTGATCTGGCTTATTATGGCCTATAGCTCTTTTACTCTGATCATCAAGCTAGAAATGAGAAATTTATAACATATGATCAATGAATAATAAATTTGTGTATGAACAATCACTATTTACTTATGTTTGATTAGTAGAACTATAGACCTTGAGGCTAACAAAATTCTCATGGCTATGGGCCATACCAAAAAAGAATGAATTGAGAATGTTGATGCATCAAAATCAATTAAAGTTTCAATAACAGATAAAAAGCAATGATACCATTGTCATTACCACTCTCAATGGACTGACCCTCATCACTTGTAGCAGGGTGTCCTCCTTTTGCAGCATTGAATGCATCAAATGAGTAAAATAGGCAAAAATGCCTTGAACATCATCATTTTTAGAATTACCCAGCTACTGGCCACTCAGCTTATAGAGCATTCCATGAAAAAACCACATTCCCTGAGCTTGAGTGGATATTGCCCTCTTTCCTCATTTATTGCTCAAAATCCCATGCACCAATTGTAACAAATTCTTTGTGGTTGGAAGGTCTCTTAGTTCCCTTGATTTAGGATATAATACATGATGACTCAAGTTTCAATAGGGTGATCAAAGAAAGATGGAAGGGATCGTCCACCACTGTTTTTTATTGGAATGATATATTATGATGATAGTGTTATCAGGTCTTACCCTGTATTGGGATGGAGTGAATAAGAATGAGAAGAGCAAAGCAGAGGAAACCACAAACACAATAAACTGATTTTTATCTGCCATTCCCATGGGTACTATGAGAAAATGGCTGATCATACACTTTTTTCCTTTTTCGTTCCATCTGTTCACAGCTTAACCTTTTAGCAATGGATTTTAAAATACCTGGTACACACAGCACTGGAATTTTTATGGCATTTAAATTGCATCATTGTTGAACTTGAAAAAAAAAAGTATATATTCATTACTATTTGCAATAGAGACCTGAATGAGTGTATTTTGCAGTAGAAACACTGGTGACTGGCAAAAAGACCACAAAAATCAATGTCAAAAGTAATTTGCAAATTGCTTTAAAATAATGAAAAGAAACAGTGTATGTTTGAAAAAGAAACAGAAATTGCCAAATTTAATTCAGTAATACGGTAAAGTCCTGTAACCCATTGCAAAAACAATTCATTCAAGGATTATTTGAATGATGGATTCTGAAGTAAAACTTTAAACAAATGTTGAAAGTGTCTTCCACCATTGTCTATAAGCAACTAAGTTCTGTAAATAATGTTTTGAATCACATACCCAGTGGGTTTTTTTTTTCTGAATTTCCCAGAGAAAAGATAAGCAAAGATTGAAGATCTTGACTTGAAAAACTGTATTGCAAAAAAATCATATTGTCTACCACATGACTGCATCAAAAACCATTCACAGAAATTCAACCATTTACATGCAGGATTGAGTTAATGTTCAGATGTTGTTTAGTAAGATCTAAGCTTCAGTGACTAGCAAAGACCATGTGTGCAAAACTTGTGCCAATGCCACTCTGGAGAAAGGTACATGTGATATGTCTACTCCAAATCACTAAAAATTCCATGATCACAAAGCAATTTTTATTCAATTTAAAAAATATAATGCTGCTAGAAAAAGTTTCACAGAAAATTGAAGTTAATAGCCACAATAACATTATGATTCTCATATCAATGAGGTATGAACACAGTTCACTTTCCAGACAATTAATGACATCGGCATGCTGGTTCAAAGACACTGCAGCATGGAGTGAGAGAAGGGTTCTGTGTGTAGTCTGCTTGGCTTTTGTTGTCTACTTTGAGACTGTAGTGGAGGTTTTGCAGTTCTTTCTTGATGACTTTCATCACTTTCCCAAAATTGGGTGAGGTGGGAGAAAGTGGGGAGCTCTCGCTGGGGTCTGATTCCAGGTCAAACAACAAAGGAGGGTCATGGTGTTGGGATGGTCCTGTATTTCCTCCACAAGCTGGGCTCCCACCTTGAATGGAATTGTGAACTAGAGTCTTGATGATTGTAAAAGCCATGTAAGACCAATTTAAGTGATCACATACATGAGTGTTAATGAGAAGTGATATCAAGGGTTTGAATTTTATCATTGCCTTTTTTTTTCTTTGAGCAACAAAGCAAGGAGAAATTTATTATACAGGGTGTCCATATTTAAATGCAACATGTGGAATATTTTGCTGCCTGGAGGTGGAGTTCAGTGAGTGCTCTAAGGTTCACCAGGTTGCATACCTGCAAGGAAACATACCAGTCATAGGTTTCATCCTTCCAATATGCAACCTGGTGAGGAATAAGGCACGCCCTGAACTCCACTAACAGGTGGCAAAAATTTCCCTAGGTTGCATACAAACACCCTGTATGAGAGCATGAGGGGATCACAACTCTCATCATTCTCTATGGTGGCACATTGTATGGGATGGGAAAGACATAAGAAAAGAGAAGAAAAGCATGTATGTAGCCATATAGGACTATGAGAGATAGCAGACTTATGATATCATCACTCTCTCTTTCTCAAGCAATAGCACTTTATCTTCTCCCTGCATAAAAAGAAAAGAACAAATATTCTTGAACTCCTGGCACTTCTTCAAATTACAACCCATGCATGCAAACACTCAAGTGTGCCCTTGAAGTGTCAATTGAGAGCTTCTAACCAGAGTAATAGACCCCTTTGTAGGGACCAACCCGCGCTGCTCCAATTTCACCTTCAGGTCCTGCAGCTCCACTATTAGGATGAAACAAGACCTGGAAGGGAAAGATGACACTGCCTCAGATTCATTGCTAAGAAATTTTAGGTAAGGGGTATGGAATCACTTACAGTGTTCCTATTACTCTGCCTCCCATTGATCACTGGTGTGAGATCCACACCATCAAATGCTCGACCAGGTGGCAGGGGAGCTCTGATGAGGCTTGCAACTGTTGGTAATATGTCCAATGTTGAGGCCAGTGCAGCACTCACCCAGCCTTCCTATTCATGCAAAAAAGGAAACTACTCTTTCCTGTATACATCCCTTGAGATAACATTTTTATGTCCAAAAACCATAGATATATTCTCAACATCATGTTGTCATATTCTGCAATGACATGCTATGCATAATGGCCAAAGGGTCCAGTAAAGACCTGTTCTAACAAAAAGATTTTATCCATGTTCAGCTTCCGAATAAAGGGAAATACACCAAGGCTACCTCTCCCAGTGCACATGATTAGTGCTGATGGAGGCACTCCATACTAAGGAGCTATCCCAAAGATTCTTTGCTTTAACATGGTAGGAAAATATTGTTTCACATCTGATTATGTGAAAGATTGGAGAAACAAAATCCATAGCCAAGAGCTTCCTACTGTTTTCCCATTAGGAAACATGGGTGCAGTACACAAATAAGAAATACTAAAGCATATATTTTAAAGCCACAATTATAAAGAATTTTACAACACAGGATACCAACAAAGCAAGCAAACAAGTCATTGCAACCAGATTTTGTCACTCCACCAATATTTTTTTCTCTGGCAGCTCCCCTCACAGCTGCACAGCAAGCCATCAGCTGTCTTTGTTCTTTGTTCATGTTGTCTACACTCAATCCTGCCTGCTTCTATGAATTTCTATAGCAAACACTCTCTATGGGTTTTAGCTTTAGATTCACCTGCTGATTGAACCATTTTAAGAAGGAAGCTGAAACCTTGCCAAATTATAGACACTATCAACATCATCAGGGTGTTCTCATTCACATAATTTTCATCCCAAGATCTGTTGGTAGGGCAGATATAATCACTGGCCAAAACCATCAAAAGCTGGACCAGCACTGCAACACATGAAATGACAGTGGCTACCTTATGATGGCATGATCATGTGTAAACAAAAACCAAGTTCAAACCAATTGGGTTGGCTGCTTTTCTGCATCTCTCTGACAAGAGCAAGATGGTATTCCTCTTACCTTTATGACCTGAGGCCAGTAAATGAATGATGGAACACGATGTCCCCCTTCCCATACAGTCTGCTTGGATGCAGACCCACCCCCACCACCTTCAGCTCTTCGTTGCCAGTCTCCCTTGAAAGGGCCTGCACTCCCACTGTACTCACATTTCAACTCCCATGGGCCATTGTCACCTACAGAGCCATTCAGAAATTTCCAGCTCCATTGCCCTCAAAGTATCCATATTCTCCAATATTAGCCACAACAATGTTTAAAGAAATCAATTTGACAGAAAATTGCCTACTTGCAAACCAGATGAGAGTGTTTTCTTCTACCCCAGAATTAATCAGAGCTTGATGAATAGTCTTGACAGTCTCATCCAGTTCATATAGAGTATTTTGATATGGCAGAAATCCTTCATCTGTTTGAAATGCCAGCGGTACATGCATATGGGCAAAAGCCACATACAGCAAGAATGACTTCTTGGCACTGTCAAAAAGATCATATGTGGCCTGTTTATTTAAAAAAATCCATCAACACAAGCACTCAAATTCTGGTTAAAAAAAATACAAACTCACTTTCTTGAGATAAAACTCCTTGCTCTCTCTGCATATCGAGATGATAAAATGGTTATATTCACAGGCTGTTCAATGATTTTCAGATCATCATAAAGAGGTACTCCAATATTCATCCAGGATGTGATATTTTTCACTCCATTGGCTGTGATGTTCTGGTTCAATTCTGAATTGCAGAAGAATACATCTAATGAAGGCTTAGCCCAATCCACCTCCCATTAATTTCAAGGCATGGATGAAGATTGCTTGACTCACTAGTGGGGCACTTGGTTTGCTCAGGGCTATTGTAGCAATAGGAATCTATGCAGCCCATATCATTGCTGTATGGGAGGCCATAGTATGTCTCAAAACCTCGATGAATAGGATGATATAGACCATTAATACCTAAGTGCCACTTGCCTGGTGAAATCACAAGAAAAAATTTTTTACATGGCTCTCTCAAAGATGCATAGGCAACATGTAAACACTTTGAATACTGCTGCCAATCTTATAGTACAGGCCCACCTATCATTCCTGTGGTATATCCTTTTCTCCTTGCAACATCTGCAAGGGTTGTCTCATTGAGGGGAAGGCCTCCAATGGAATCAGGCTCAAAGTTCCTTACAACTCCATTTCTCAACCCCAGTCTTCCGGTGAGAAGAGAGGCTCTAGATGGGGAACATGTAGCTGCTCCAGAATGAAAGTCTGTGAACCTCAAAAAGAATATCACAGTCACTTCCAAAGAACCATAACAAGGAGTTTAAAGGCTGAATAGGTTTATAATGAATATTGAGGGCTTCAAGTGATCATGCAAAGTTCTGAAACTTTGATACAGTGACTATTTTCCCTAGACTGGTAGGCCCAACTGCCTACTCCTAAGCTTCTGCAAGTACTACAGCCTAGGCATAGTAATTACTTTAGACTTTAGACCTTGTCCATACCTAATTCCTTTGGCAGCCAAACTGTCCAGAGTTGGCGTGTGCACATAAGATGTTGGAGAATTTGCTCCCATGTCTCCCCAACCCATGTCATCGGCAAACAGAATAACAATATTGGGTGTGTCCTTTTGACCTCTCTCAACAGGAATCATGTTATCTCTTGTATAGATGCCATGTTCTTGAACAACAGGAGAGTGTACCAATTCCAAAAACCTTGGGTCTAACTTTCTTGAAGCCAGAATAATTACTCCATAACACAGGAGTAGGTTCAAACCAACAACTACAAATCTTTGCATTTTTCCTTTGTCTCACAAGGGAGTGGTCAAACCTGAGAGCTCCAAAAGATCGGGGGACAACTGGTTATGTCTTCCCTCATACAGTCAAATTTCCTGAAGAATCTATGCAAGTTATGATAGGCCTCATATCATAGTCTAACCGTGGGCCTGGGTCTACATGGGTCCTCACCTAATGGTAGTTGCCAGCTAGATTAATGTCACAGTTTCTTTCCCTGCATACGGTTCCTTAAAATTGCACATAACATTTTTTCACGATCTCTCGGCCTGCGGTATAATGCTAAGATTTAGAATCAAGATTGGTCACCATCTTTTGAATTTTTCCAAGGAATGCATGATAAAGTAGGATGACGAAAATCCTATGTTGCTCCCGGCTTGGATGGCACGTGGTCGCCAAGAGAATGTTTTAGATCGGGATGACCTCTGTCTTGTGAGGAGAGAAGGAGAACTAAAGCAGCTTGCCTCTTGATGACGCGATGTCCCAAGGGGATAATCGTTTCCGTCCAAAGCAGTGGTGGAACTCCAGACCCAACTAGAAGCCCTTCTTCCATATCGCAACATACTTTTTTCATGAACCCTGATAGAAATCACCTATAGAAATCCATTATTACTAGGGCTTTGGAGCAATTGAAGTATTATTACCGTTCTAATTCGATTTCCGACGTGGCCATGTCATTTTGGCCTATGGTTGTTCTGTTCCAGTCCAAAATTTTGCTACGTTGCAGCGACGAGTTCAAAACTATTTATTTTTGGTTCGTTCCTGAATTTCTCATTCAGTTTTCCATGGCATACATATTTCATCCAAAATTGGAATATAAAGTCTAGTTTCCATTCCCCAATTGTGATGGTAAGATTAAATCATTTATAGAGAAAAATGCGCCCTGAAGCGGAACAAGTCCTCGAACGAGAGGAAAAGGAAGGACGCCGCAATTGTTTTGTAATCCATCCGGTAGATCTTTTGTTTAGATGAGATGGGATCACGGAATAAGGAAACAGCCAATACCAAGGAAGAGTCGGTCTCTTTATCATTGCTCTCAATCTGAAAGAAGATCTGTTCCATTGTCAGGGGAGCAGGTTGGCTACGACGCGACGAGAAGCGAGCAGCGGGGGACCCAGGGTCATGAGATATATGCCAAGGAGCGCGTGCATGTAGGCGACGAGCGCAGAGCGAGATTCATGTCGCCGGCGATGCAACTCGTCATCGCCGAGGGAAGAGGTTGCCCGCAGAGAAGATATGTTTCTCAAGGGGATTCGTTCTCGGGCATTACAGACCCCTGGGAAGTAGTGGTAAGTACCTCTCATTACTTGTTCAGCCGCATGAAATGCTATACCGATTCGACATGTACCGATGCAATTGCCTCATCTTCCCATCGTTTCAGAGCTGGTTAGCAAGTGACCTGCTGCGGTAGTACTGGGAGTTCTACAACATGCTTTTCATGTTATAGAACTCCCAGTTCAGCCTGTATTTAAAAATGAGACGTATCTGCAATCATGTCTCCAGAACGGTGTGCCTTTTAGGGGAGCTTGCAACTGAACAAGGGCTGAAGTTTCGGAAGTGGAATATTGGGAACAGTTCTGAGATTTTCAGTTTCGCTAGAAGAAAAACTATTGAATTGATGTGGTGCTCGAGGTACCAGTGGCCTTTCCTGGTCCCTCCAATGTGTTCTTTCTTATGTGTTCTCAAGCACTGAAATACTGAGTTTTTCAAAGTATTTATCGAAACATGGAAATATACTGTATATACATGGCTCCTTAGAGCTATAACTACCGATTTCATCACGGCTCATTTCCTGTGGAGACTAGTAGTTTCGAATAGCAATGAACCTCTAGACTACACTTGCATGAAAGAAACACTGGACGAGGCTCAAGAACGCTCCTCCTTTCGCAATAGGACTGGCCATGGGACTGGCGTATGGAATACAATGATGAGCTCCACAGAAGCCCCCATAGAGCGAGCACTATCCACTCAGTTAACCCCATCCATGTCATTGAAGCCCTAGACTTCCCCTCCCCCTCCCCGGTTGAGTGCATTGTATTTGCGATTTAAGTCCACGTGTCCGATTAAGAGTCATCTCTACGGTAGTCATGTCGAGTAATCCTTAGAGTCTGTGTAAATTCAGCATTTTCAAAGCACCCCAGGACACGTGGCACAGGTGACTTGCCGATCCCTAGATCGGATCCTGACTCCACCTATCACTTACACATTGCAGCTAACATACTGAAAAATAAAAATCCCAGACCCTCTTCGTATGCAGGAAGCGACCAGGTTTAAGCCTGAATGCTGGAACCTCATTTAGTTAACGGTCCTTTTGGAATACACGGACTCCTATAGGGGGAAAGAGCTCTTTAGCTTAAAGGCCCCTTTGACACCCCGGATGAGACGGTGCATTCGGATCATAGTCTACGGCAAACTATCAATCCAGGTTCAAGGATGTCGAGGATATTAGTTCTCAAGTGCTACCAGACCAATATTCTTTACCGTCTTTTCAATACCGTCTTTTCAACGTTGAAGCGTATAATTTTAGCAATTGGCAGTGAAAGGGAGATGACGGAACGGGATAAAGCCCTGGGCACAGCTGGAAGGGAAGGGTGGTGTTATGTAGGAGCAGTGGGAGATTGGTAGTGGTTCTCACTTCCAATCGGTTATACCTCGTTGGCAGAAAGACTTTTACAACTAGGCGCCAAATTTCACAGCTTTACATTCGAATACGAAGGAAAGACCGTGAAAAAATTATCCCCCAGGATTTATGGGGTAGGCTTCAATTCCGTCTATCCCCTAGAGCGGGCCGAGCTCTAATTGCAAACAAGGATTTCCTCTCCAAATCGGAAAATAAAGTCTAGGATTTTCTCGGAACCGTAATCTTTCCGCAAGCATTTGAGGCGAAATTTGAAAACTAGCAGATGCAGGCTGGTTGAGGTACATCCTGGACCTATGGCGATAGGATAAAATAGAATATAGGGTGTCCCGTAAGTCAAGCATCATAGGGAAATTCACATTTTATTATATATTTTATTTTTATTATATACAATATAATGACACTGAAAAACATGTTCAGCATGCTTGCCATTATTCTTAATGCGTTTTCTCAAGCAATGTTACTATTCTGCTTGAACATTCCTCAACTTTGCTTATCTTCCATCTGGATTATCTTCCAAAAATGAGGAGACAAGATCTCAGGACGTAAGAATAGTTATTAGGCATAGAAAACCGTGGATATTTATTTATTGATTTATAGGGTCTCTGATTTTCTCACTATGCGCAAGAAATCAAGAGAAAGATGCCATCTCTATTCATTACCATCGAAACCTGACTTGAGGAAAGGCCTTATTTCATCACATGGCATAATGGACTTACTATAAAACTTTTTAAAATATCCCTAAGGGAACCATGTATTTTGACAAGAGGAGCAAGCTGTCTGTAACCGAGAACACCGTTGTGAGCCCTCTGGTGACTCCGACACCCATTCCGTTACTAATTATTTTCTAGCCTCTCGGCTAAATACAGCTACTATTATTAGTTACATTATTAAATGTTGTAGTTACCATTTAGTGATCATATCGGGATGAATGGAGTACCTTAGTAAAAGTGTCTCATGAATCTATCGGAGTGCAGTGAATTGATATGAAACCGAATCTATTAGCATGTTTGAATTGAACACCCGCTGACCGGAAGGATCAAGGAACCGTTTTCTTCACTTTTCCCGCAGAACGCTAAATTCATTTCGCACTTTCCCGGGGCCATTCAACATCTGAATATCCTTATGGGCCATCCTTGTGCTGGAACACGATTCCATGAAGATGGAATACTTTCCTATATAATTCTTGAAAATCAATAAGTGGCTCTCTGCAGTTTTAATTTACGAGGTATTTTCATTCCTCGGCGAGGGCATCAGCATGCACTTCAGTGATCGTTCACGAGGGCAGATATAGAGAGGGACTTTGAAACTCTTGAAAGGCATGAAAGTAACGACATCTCCATTCCTAACCGGTCGTGATGTGCGTGAATTTGTGACACTGTGCCAACTCACCTCATCTCCGTGAAATTCGCGAAAAGCGGGTGCGAGTAAGAATCGCTCCTCGGGGAGGGCGTGGCCCGTTATTCTCTTTTATGCCAATATTGGCGTTCCAAGTTCTCCGCCACGTGCAGCTAAGTAGACCATGGATTGTTTTCCAGGGAAAGGTCAGGATCCCAATTTTCATTTGAAATACAACTGTGGTTTAGTTCTAGGTTTTGATGGGGAAATAGCAACCCGGGGTTCGAGTCCAAAATTGTTTGCTCCATCAACCTGACTCGGTGGCCCATTTCCAGAATCTATGCCATTGCCACAGTCAATTTTTGCTATGATTACGAAATTCACTTCCCCCTCCGCTTACACGCACGCATCCTCTGTTTTTCTATTTTCTCTTTCGTTTTATCACAGGATATAAGTTGAAAAAAGTAAATTAAAAATGCAGAGGAAAACTCGAATGCTTGGGAATGATTTTGGATCGCGATTTGACCAAGGCAATGAATTTTGGAGTGAAATCCGAACGAAATACTAAAATCACCGAACCGCAAAAGATCAATCGTAAGCCCGTGCACGTCGAAATCGAATCGCTATTCTACCGGAGGGGATGCTTTCCCGTTGGCATCTACATTATGTCGTGCGATGAAAGGAACCCCCCCTTCGCTTCGCATTCTTCCCATTCATCAAAAGGCACGACAACCCGCCACGATGAAGGCCTCTGATTGAAATGAAGGTCAGACTCGAGTATCGCGTAGACCCTCCTGCCCTCAGGGCGAACCGATCGATCCTTCGCTCCTTTCCGTCTTCCTCAGGGGCGAGCAACGAGTATTTCCACTCCGCTTCCTATTAGGCTCTTCGAACGCACGCACAGAACAATCGGGTTTCCGCTTGTGCGAGACGGATGTTCGTCGGAGGCTCTTTTCGGTTTGGCCTTTCGTGCAAGCTGTCGGTACAGACGAATGGCGTGGGTCAAGGAGAAAGGTCAAGAGAAAGTTCTATCTCAGTGACACTATTTGATGTTCGGAGAGGGAAATCTCAGGCGATCGGCGTGACTTACGTGGCTGCAGCATGTGCATTCCGTCGACAGGGTGGTCAGAAAGTCACGGTGCAGCATCGTTAACGAAGGCAAACTTTTTCAGCGTCTTTTGCGATGTCATACAGTCATTGTTTCGTGATTTTTTAGTATTTTTTCCTGTTCTGCCATGTTCTGTGTATGCGTAATACACTGTAGTAAGTGCACAAAACACATACGACACTCTTTTATATAATATTTTTACCTTCTCCTTGCCCTGCAACTTTCCAACAACTTTGAATGGTTCCATAATGCATTTTTTTTTAATTCAAAATGCCGAAAGTATCGAAGTTCCATCTGTCTCTCAAGAGCATTTGCAGGGAACTTTGCCCAGTCCCCGATACGCAATCCTCATGCATGAGATCATGGATCTCTCGGAGGACCGATACATCCGGTATGTCTAGTCCATCGCAATGCCATCTAGAGCACCTGCAGCGAGAAGGTGCCCAGTGCAGCGTGTGACAGAAGAGATCGAGAAACGCTGATTTTTGAGGGGAGGGCGTCACCCAAGCATCCTGTGAGACCGCGGACACGGATGACGAGATGCCTCGAGAAACGATACCGACGTTTCAGTTCGTCGTTGTCGTTTGCCTGTGCGGCACATTCCTTCTCAAAGCTCTTCGTTTTCGGGAGTGTTCTGGTGCAGTGATTTTTACGAGAACGATAAGCATCTCACGTCGATGTGGTGCATCCACGGAATATCTTATAAGCTACATTCTCGTCCTGTGGATTAAACTCGAAAGAATTTCAGACCTTTCAAACTTTTCTTCGGTACAAAAAGGTGCTGAAGTAAGTAAGACTCATTTAAATTAAAAAAAAATAGTAGAGCTGTTGCACGACTTTTCTCTTTCGAGAAAAGTTTTTTATTAGGACAATATATACCACGAGTTTCGCAGAGTTTGAAAGAATGCGAAGAGAGTAGGCCCTAATGCTGAAACTTCCTTTCGGCGAGAATAAAGGGGCCTTTAGGCCAAGAAGCGTTTTCTCCATAGGAATACATGCATACTTTAAAGACCATTAACCAAAAGTGGTTTCAACGATTGGACCGTAGACTTTTCGAGAAAGAAGCCCTTCGCAGACTTTTGATGCCCCCCATATACTCCCAACCCCTCTTATGCAAGCAATCTCTCTTCCCCGAGAGTGACTATGCAAAATTTTACATGAGCGTCATAAATTTTTCAAGACGCTAATTAGTAGTCGCGCTCTCCGTTCCAAGAGAGAAACTGAAGCGCCACCCGTTCGTTTCCCAGCAGGGCGCCTGATACCGTGCAAGAAACTCCATAGGCCCCATGCTCAGTGCAGACAAGGGGACGTAGAAGAGAAATTATGTTTGAGGGAATCTCCGACGTAGATCTTGTCCGAAACGGTCGTTCAGCTGCAGAGGGGTGTTTATGGACCTACAGACAACTAGTAGAGATTCCGTTCACGGCTGGGATCGTCGGCGTCCTTCGTTTTCGGTCAAACGTCCATGCAGGTAGGGGCAAGGATGCGTAGTGAAGTGCGCAATTTCCACGTAAGAGTCTCTCCATTACATCATGTCGATGGGGATGCCTTCGTGTCGTGCACTGAATCTTGATGCCCCTACCTAAGGAAGACACTAGGCCAATATATGGGCAAGATACGGCAACCTATATTTCTCTAGATTGCTTTATCAGAACGTTCAAATTAGCATGCTTTGCGAAGCGATTGAAAAATCTGGTTCCGCCTCCTTGCCATCTTCCGACGAGGGAGAAGAGACAAATGCGGCTAGGCGTGGGCAACAGGGGACCCCGTGGCTTAGATTCAGATGAGAGGGAAAGGTATAATTAGAACCCTATGTGCATGCCTTGACCGGAGGGTAGAAACCGTGTTTTTCTTTATATCATCCCTGGAAGGGCTTGGTCCCATGGGCCACTCTTAATGGAGCCGCGCGAGTATAATGAGTGTCTATGTGTGTGCCATCTCTCCGTGGCGTGGCCTTGACCCACTGCGTGTCCCCTCTTTTTCTCCATCCGCGCCATGGGATAGGAGGATATAGGAAAGGGAGAGGGAGAGGCAGAGCCCCATCACCCTTGGGCCAGCTTGGGTGCAGCCCTTGTGTATATCCTTCATCACACTTCCGCCCCCAGGGCCCTCCCGCCTTGGCAACCTTCCCTCTCGACCCACGTCCATTCCTTCCCTTCTCCCTTCATCAACAATACTCACTTATACAGCCAACACGGTCTTAGTAATGCAAGGCTCACCTATATCCGCGTCCATAATGCCTTTTTAATGCTCGTTCGTCTATCACTGCGTGGGTCGCCGCGTCCGCGCGCGTGGGGGACGGGGGAAAATTTGATCTGTTCTGCCAAACCGTTTTGCACGTGCCAAACGCCTGGGGATGACGGAGGCCGGAAGTGCGACGCCGAAGGAGTGCGTACTTGATGATCCATCCCGATGGAACGTGGACGTCGGAAATGACCAAAGGCGGAGAAAGGACCTTGAGAGTTAAAAGCCTGCATTCCCCGCATACTCGAAGCTACACGCCTCCGCATTTCTTCATAATATATTAGGCTCATCCCCTTTCCCATCGCAGGGAAATTACGTCACCGCCATATGGCGTAGGCTTTCCTCTTTTTTTTCTTTTCATTTATCCTTCACCTGAGTGTCTCGTGCTGTGGGCTTGGTCTCTCTTTCTTCTGTCGTCGCATTTGGCCGTCGCGGATATATTCGCGACTCGTTTCAGAGCCTGGAGGGGTCGAGTGAATCCTTGGACCCTCAGTTGGGTCTCTCTCGGATGCCCGAGCGGATGCTGCGTCAGTGCGAGCTGGGCCTGGCCCTCTCCTTCCCCCTCAGCAAGAGTGTTTAGAGACGTATGAGGAAGCGAGAGATCCAGTATCCGGGGTTTTCTATTTCCAACCGCCGTCTGCTCCGTTGTGACTTACAGCGTCCGTCTGTCCGTTGTTTACTCTGTGGACCGTTTTTTTTCCACATCGGCGGAGACGTGGAAAATGGAGTGACATGCTCTCCGGTGCTCTCTTCTATCCGTGATTGCCGGAAATACTGTGACGTGACGTCGTTTTACGAGACCGGGTTTCCATTTACCTTCTTGAAATGGGTTTACGAGGGGTGTAAAAAGGAAGGACCGAGATGTCCTTTCGAGTGGGCCTCCTCTCAAATAGGAAAGAGGGCACTTACGCGAGTCCCATCGTGACTGACGGTGTGTCTGTGAGCTACCACTTTCGTTTTGCTTGATAACTCGAAAAGTTTATACCTGGTTGCCGCGAAAATTGGTATGCGGAGACGCATGAGCAAGCATTTCAGGGTGAATTCACTTTTGATAACGTTAGTGCAAAAAGCCTGAAGCTTTACGGTGAATTCCATATTTACTCATATCGGCATTCGTCGTGCGAAAAGGAATGTGGCTTTTTTTTCCATTCATGTCTCTATTTAAAAAAAATTATATCTGATAGAGTACTGATTAGTGATGGTGAATAAGTCACAGAGTCTGGTTGTATTTTGATCAAAGAGGTATAAAAGAGGCTTCTCTTTATTGAGGTCCATTACTGGAGTCTGATCATCGCCTAAGCCGAATATATGCGTCTAAATTTCAATTAAATATAACTAGAATAAATCTAAATTACTCCAAGCTGAAAACCATGTAGGAAGCAAACATTTCTGTTGCTGTGCTAAAACGCTGAACGGAATCTAAATCTGCTTTTATATTTAGATTATATGACTATCTTAGAGCAGCTTAAAAAGAAAAGTTTTTTTTCTCGCTTAATTTGACATTTTGGCTCTTGCTAATAATTCGTCTCAAACGAGGAATATTTGTTAGACTATATTGACCCAGGCTATATGCGGTAAATAGAGACGAAGGGAAATAACTCCCAAAACCAAGCATTTGCAGTGATATGTGATACCACCCTGGCTGGCCATGGCCTGCGACGATTTTTTTCTCGTCATTTGAGCTCCCGGTCGCATGTCCCAGCAAGTGTTTGGTGCAGAGCGTTTTTTCTCTCTCTTTCTTAGAATTTTACACGGCATTTAGGATGAACCAGTTTTAGTTTTGGCAAGAGCAGACTTCTCCTTTTAGACTGTTATGAGATTTTGCTCGGCGTTTTAGTAAAGGCGAGAAACAGACCTGAATAGATTTTAACACTGCTTTTAAATTATATTTATTCAAGTTAGATTCAGTATTGGCGAGGAACATACCCCTGAACTGGACATTCCCCCCTGTTCTTTAACAGTCTCTCAAAGTTGATGTTTGGGATCGAGTATATTCGCAGGACCATCGCATTTATGGTTCTATAAAACTTTAATTAATTCCACTGGACATGCTGTTGTCACGGGGCGTATATTTAATCGTTGTTGGCTTATTATCGTATTATTTCCACTTCATGGTCAGATTACAGCTATATAAACCTGCATGGCTTAGTATAGTAGAATGAACAGTATCTCTTAGGCTATTTCAAAAGCTTGCAGGGGACTATTCAGCTGTCAGAGCCTTTTTTTTTAAAGCTGAATTCATGAGACGCTACTTAGTTAATCGAACGACCCGAAAATTGCCCCCCCCCCCCCTAATATCGGCAACACGGTGAATTTTCTTAGATAGGGTTGGTTGTTACGGTGCTAAGCCCCCCCCCCCCCTCCCCACTCCCCGGGGACAAATTTCAGTCGAACACAGCAACTCAAATCGGAGTGAAAAGTACTGAAAATGTGTACCTCCGTGCTTCCGTTGGGAGTGAGGCAGATTGGCCTCTGGGAGGTACTCCTGCCCCTTACTCAATACAATACGAGGCCCTTTTTGCTATTGCCGTAATCAGAATCGCAATAGTTACGAACCTTCGCCATTCAAGATTCGCCAGTGTGTAGGAAACATTGGAAGTGTGAACCGGAATTAGCATTCGTATGAATATAAAGAGTGATATCCCCAGAAATCCTTGACGGATGGAGCAAGAGATTTGAATCCCAATATGTTCCTTTTGTGACTCGGAAGGTCACGAAACCTCATTTCCATGCCTATCTCTGCGGTTCTCGCCCCCCTAATGGCCTCACCCATTGTCTCCACGTATATGACATTCCGACACTTTTTCGTCTTCGTTATTTCTCCCCCTCTGCCCCAGGGTGTAGAAATTAAGCCTGTGCTTTCGCCCGGTTTAATTATTGGCTGTGTACACGCCTAACTGAGGATTTCGTGGGATTGAGGCTACGATGCTTCCCAGGCAAAGGGTTGTGGCCGGGGTATTCAGTCATAATAAGTCGTGGAAATCATACACAGGTGAAAGTGACCATATAATGACGAAACCTAGTCTGCATTAATCATCTCTGTTAAACAGCATGGGAGAGAAGAAATCCGTCAAAGAGAAAGAGGGGGCCTCTCTCCAGGTATATAAGACGTGCATTTTGGAGCCTTGAGCCTTCATTCCAGACCGCAGGCTTCTTCAAGGACGGGACCATCAACTCCGTCTTATTTTTTTTTCTTCCTTCCTCTCTTTCAATTATCGACCTAGAGAAGGGAAATTACAGGGAGAGAAGGATTTTGTGGCACCCTGTTCGGGAACGAGACGAGTGTTCAACTTAAGCATCGTCACGTGCTGTTCTCAGATTTCAAAATAGTAGGATAGGGGGGACCTCGATCTGGGTTGCTATAGGTCATCCGTGGGTTCCCGGGGCTCCTTCGTCATGTCCGAGACCTTTGCTTCCTCCGTCATTGTTTCCGAGGAAGATGAGCCATTATTCAGAGGATGACGCATGATTTGAAGAGGCAAGGCCTGAGATGGATGATCCGTGTAAGGGCGTGAGAGAGAGTCGAGAAGTAGGAAAGAATTATGGTGGCAATTTGTCGCCCCCTGTATCACGCCTGAGTGGGGATCGTAGGTCCGCACGGAAAGTGAAAACCAGTTCATTTTTAATGGGTGAGAGATTGCGCCGGGCCCAGGGTCCGTCTGTTAATCACGGGCCCAGCAGGCCGCATGCATTTCGTAAACATTAAGCAATGTCAGCTGAAATGCCCGTGGGGGGAAGGAGAGAGAGAATAAAAAACTCGAAAAGTTGATGGGTTTTTCCCAGGAACTCGGAACTACTCATGCAAAAGGTAGGGGGGGGGGCAATTATGCAAATGTTCGAGAAAACGACTCTTGCGTCGATTACGACCTTTGATCTCGTTGGAACAACCGAGGGTGGATGAAGCGAGAGAAAGTCCTAAAAGATGTACCCTTCCTTGTGAAGTCATCGCATCATTTACATCCCCAAACATTGTTATTGTTTCCGCCTCGTGGTGAAAGGCTCTCCAAAAGTCAATCCGTACGGAGGAGGTTGAAAGAGGTCTAGGACCCTAAAAGGTGAAGGCGTCGCGTCATCTTAGCGCCGAAGAGGATGAAGATTAAAGATGGGGATGATAGGAAGAAAACCCTTCCGTGAAGGTCTTGGCCTTCCTGTCAATGCATTGTCTCGATTCATTCCACGTCTGACATTCATTCCCGCGGTACGTCATCGCCGCTTTTCTTGCTCCTTCGATCCAATCATCTTCAGCTTCAGCAGTCACGCACAGACCCTCTCACCCTGACTCGGGCGAGAAATGCCACGCTACACCCTCTGAGCAAATACACCGTGTTGCCGATATTATTGTCCTAGGCTTTCGAATTTCGGACTTCGAAGGTCGTAGCGTGTATGCTCGCTGTTATCGTATTCTCCTTAAGGTAAAAATTTCAGAAAGCCTAATGCCATGTTTACACTATTATATAACAATTTTGATAACGATGATCACTGCAATATCGTGCTGATCTACGACTCTTTCACCGCAGTGATCGAGAAAACTCGACGACGGGAAATCGTGTCACTAGTAAGCTGACGAGTATTCTCGATCTCAGTTTGAGCTGGAGGCTCAAACTTTGAGAGCAAGTATATTCGTCCCTCACCTATATTCTACTCCATACATTTTTTGCTACGATATGACCGACGCACTAAAAAAAAAAACAGCGTGTTTAGGGGACGGGGGGGGGGGGTTGCTGCCGCTTGCTGCAAAACTTAGCAACGTAAACCTTTAGTCTATTCCTTGATGATAAGTCGATTAGCTCTGAACGAGAAGCTCGCAAGCATAAGATAGTAATGTCAACAGGATTTTGGTGCTCTGACAGAAGGTGAATGAATGCTATTCTCATGACGTGATTCTGATATATTAACATCCTTGCGAACACCTCATAACAATTTAAGAAGAAATTGCTGGATTTTTTTTTTTAAGCTAAGTATCGCCTTTCTTTAATAATGAAGTTAAATGAACGCTAAAGCACTGTTTTGCAGATAGATATTGCTGGAGTTTTGTTTCATTACTATTGCGTCCAGTCTGAGTTCGCCATTTGTCAGAGAACCACATACTTATTGCGCATGTTTTTTTTTATTGAGGCTTATGTACTACTAGACTTTTTTCCGACATGTATAGGGTTTAGGCCTCATGCCAGTTGTCCTTGAGGAGTGACTCATTCTACATCATGCATGCCTCTTTGCAGGTATCACATGTCTTCCTTGCCACTCCTTAGGAGTGTGCAGTCACGAAAGACAGGTGCAAGGAAGAAACAAAGACCACCGGAATAAGAATGGGGAAGAAGAAGCCGGGACCAAGAAGTGGACCGCAGGACACGCCACCGTCTGACTCCAATGCCTCCTTGGTCAGTTTCTTATCTCGAGGTCATCGCATGAAATACACTCTAAATCCAGGGAAATACGAGGACCAACAAGTGTCCTTAACCCTTGATCCCGAGGACGAGCTGTCGATGAAGGCGCAGGGGGAGATGAAAGAATCCCCGACGTCCGAAGTCCAGGTCGTAACATATCCTGATGAAGGGAACGTGCCTTCTGCATCAACGAAGGATCTAAATGAGAAGTCGAAATGGCGTTGGGTGTTGTTCGTGCATGAAGACGGATCCGTGAGTGCTTTGAATGCCAAGGAACGTCAGAAGCCCGCTCGACACCAGAATGGTCATGGAGTCGTTGCACGACGGAGGAAACATAGATTTGACTGGCCGAAGAAGCGGCCCAAGTCTAGTGATTCTAATGGAGTTGAAGGCCAAACCGAATCGAGTGTTTTTGTTAACGGGAAGAGCCCTGAAAAAAAGAAGACTAGGTCCAAATCGAAACCTGGCAAGGTGGTGAAACGAAGGAAAAGCGTTTCCAGTCATTCCGGTTCGGAACGTGGAAGGAAGAAGCTAAGCAAGAAGGCGACGAAGTCTGCACCTATTGAGGGTGCTGCAGAAAAACCTTTAGGAAGGAAGAAAAAGAAGAAAGAGGATCGGGGGAAGCAGAAGGTGAAGAAGGTGTCTGAAAGTGTCCAGACAGAGGAGGAGCTAAGCACAATACAGGTGGAATATCGAGGGGAGGAACAAGCTGTGGACGTTGGAGATCTCCACACTCGACCCCTCGTACCCAAGAAAGAGAGACCGAAATCCAAGACAAAGGCGAGGAAAGGAAGGAGGCACGGCTGGTGGGCTGGCCGGAGACGGAGGTCCAAATCCACGACACAAGCTTTCTCGAGGCGGCGACGCAACAGTACTAGTGGATCGGAACGGAAGAAGAAGTCCCGTGACGAAACCACCTCTTCAGAGTCCGATGACAGCGGGAAAGATGAGCCCGTGAAGAAACAGAGCAGCGCGTTTCGGTTCAAGAAGCGCGGGAAGTCTCCCCGAAGATCTCCCTCAAAGACGAAACTGAAGGAAGAGAAGACGAAAGAGAAAGAAGTTATGGGAAAAGCGGAAACGGAAGCGAAAGTCGGTTCTGGAAAGGGATTTGGGATGCGGTTCCGTCGAAAGTCTGATTCTTCCAAATCTCCGCCAGAAAAGAAAGATTCCTCCCGCCGGATCACGTGGACCTATCCCAAGCGTAAAGCTTCCAAAGTCAAGATATCCCAATCTGGGAAAGTGGGGAAACGAGACAGCAAAAGGGGGAAAAAGAACGGGGAAAGAAAAGGATCGTTGAAAGGGATCAAATTTTCTCATTCAGAAACGGAAAACCCGAAAGAGGACGAGGGTCCGGTTCAGTCTACGGATACCCCCTTGTTGAAGGCCCCGGCTCCAAAAGCTAAGCGGCTCTGGCTCCCCTCACCATGGAAGAAAGACAAACTTGAGAAGGGAGACAAGCCTGCCGAGGACAAGACACAAGAGGTCCAGGACGATAGAACAGAATTCATCGATATTCCGGACATCCGTCTCTCCTATAAGACGGCCAGTGCCCAAATGGAAGTAGAGCGGGTGCCTGAAATCAAGCCCTCGCCGCCTCAAGAGGTGAAGAAGACTGCGTCTCTGAAATGGCCCAGCTTTGGCGCGAAGACCAAAGATAAGGGACTTGAGGAGATGGATGCCTCGACGTCACCTCAAGACCACAAAAAAAAGCCCTTCTGGAGTCTCGGGCGAAGAAGGGCATCATTGAGTTCGGAGAGCGAGCACGAGGATCTGCCCCAGCCCATGAAAAGGAAGAAAGTGCAAAGTTCTTCTGAGAAACAAGCAAAAAAATCTGGCGAAGAGAAATCGGATTCATTCTGGTATAACTTGAAATTCAAGGACGAGGAACTAGGAGGAGAGATGGTTCGAAGTCCCCAGTTGCAACCGTTGGACGACTCCGGTCTGGACTTAACATACGAGACACCCAAGAAGACGGAAAAGGAGATGCTGTCTCGACACCCTGGCTCCGGAGATGGATGGTACTGGTGGATTCTAAAGGTCAAATCTGGAAAGGCTCCCTTCCGAGACGACACGAATTTGAAACGAAGCGTTGTGGTGTCCTCGCCAGATTCCACCGACGCGAAGACCCAGATTGAGGTCCAACACGGCGCACGACCAGCTAAGGACAAAGAGAAGAAGCGGAAGAAAGAACGCTGGAGATTGTCCAAGACAAAGCAGGAAACGTCGAGCAGCGACTCCGACGCAGAATCCAAGTCCAAGAAGGGCGTAATAGAGAAGCCAGCAGAGAAGCCAACGGAGAAGCCAGTGGAGAAGCCAGCGGAGAAGCTAACGGAGAAGCCGAAGATTGATAAGGAAGAAATGTCTTCGGATAGCGACGACGGAAAGAAGAAAAGGGAGAATACGAACGAAATTGAAATCGATACTCCCCGTTGGTGGAAGTTGGGATTGAAGAAAAAGCAGGACTCGATTGGTAGTAAAGGGGATCGTGAAGAAGACGACAAGGAGCAGGGCCATCATTCCATCTGGCAGAAGATCAAAACCATAGGTGCACCCAAGGACCAGTCCAAGGCTAATCCTGATTATGAGAATTTGCCAGCGGGGACCGCAAACGTGGATGTGGATCAGCATGTTGTTCATTACGAAAACGTGCCATCTGGAATGCTTAGAGCGGATCTGGACCAGAGTGGTGTTCATTATGAGAACGTACCATCTGGAATATTAGAAGCAGATCTGGACCAGATTAGCGCTCATTATGAAAACTTGCTTTTCATTCAATCGCATATGGACATAGATCAGAGTAGTAACGCGACCCAGACGGTCGATGGCAAACTTGGGATCGAAGATTTCCATCTCCAAGTGGAGCCTGAGATGAAGACAGAAGGCGAGTTGGAGGTGGAGGTTCCTGTCAACCTCACGAGTTATAACTTAGAAGCCTCAGCCGGAAACGTCTTCCAACTTGCAGACGAAGATGTGAGACCGCCCAAAAAGCCAGAAGGAATCTGGGATAAGCTGAAATCCAAGGTGGGCTCGGAAGGGGATGCTCCAAAGCCGACAGTTGAAGTCCAAGCACATATCGAGGAATCAAAGGAAAAGAAGCACAATGGTTATCGTTGGCATTTGGGCAAGAAACACGACAGAGAGAGTGCGGTCGATGATGGCGGGTCGAAAGAAAAGATTGGAATCGAACTAGACACATCGAAACATCAGAGGGAGAAGAAGCATGATAAAAATTGGTGGAAGCTGGGCAAGAGGCGCGACAAGGATGCCACTTCAGAAAGTGACAGCGATAATGAGGACAAAGAGAAATCGATGCTCACCAAAGATTTACCTGGAGCCTCCAAAACGGAAGATAAAGAAATCTCAGTCAATGGGAAAGACGAGGGGGAGAAGGAGAAATCAAACAAGAAAAAACTAGATTTTCAATTTTGGAAGCTTCGGAAAAAGCGAGAAAAGGATGGGACATCGACATCTGGCAGTGAAAGCGACGACGAACCGAAAAACCGTGTTCTAACGTCCGAAACAGAAACAGATGGAACATCTGGGGGAATCCCAGTTACGAAGCAAGATGAGAAAAAGAAAGCTACAAAAATGTCCAAGAAAAAGACCAAGACAGATAGCTTCCCTTCCCATAAGAGGAGTAAGAGGCACACTAAGAACAAGGAAAATGAAAAAGACAAGGATAAGGACATGGATGCCATTTCAGTGAGCGAAAGCGACGAGGAGATTAAGAAGGAAAAGTCTGACAAAGTCGCAGGTGGGAAAATGAAAGGACAGCATGATCACGGTCTCTTGTGGAAACTGAAGAAAAAGCGCGACAAGGACTCCGGTTCCAAGAGTGCCAGCGACGACGAAGAGGGAAAAGACGGGAGGAATCCAAATGAGAAAGTGTCTAAGGAGGAAGCTAAACCGATCTCGGCAGAGACAGGGGAAAGCCATGATAGGAAGTCGTCGGCGAAAAAGAAGCAAGAGGGCAACTGGTGGAAGGTGAGCAAAAAGAATGACAAGGACAATCTGACGGACTCAGACCGAGAGAGCGATGAAGACGATGCCAGAGAAAGGAAGAAGACGGAGAAGCCGGTCAAGGAAGTCAAAGCCTCCAATGGGGTAAGCGAAATATTCTCGGCAGAGAAAATAGAGGGAAAGAAAGAGAGAAAATCGTCTCATAAGAAAAGAGTCGGCCACTTCTGGAAACATGGAAAGCATGATGAGGGCACCAGTTCCGAGAGTGAGAGTGATGACGAAGCAAAAGAAAGGGCAGGATCTTCACGAGACAAGAAAGCAGCGATTGATGAAGAATTGCAACCTGTCTCATCTAGAAAAGAAGACGACCACGATGACGAAGAATCATCCTCCAAGAAGAGACGAGAAGGCCACTGGTGGCAGTTGAAGAAAAAGCACGACAAGGACGACTCATCACAAAGCGAGAGTGACACAGAGGAATCGAGAGGAAAGCTGAAGTCCCCAGAGATCGCAATGGAAGTCCCAGTAGTTACGACTGAGAGAAAAGACAAGGACGAAAAGTCATCCACCAAGAAACATTGGTTTAAATTAAGCAAAAAGGACACGAGTTCGCAAGATGGGGAAGACGAAGTCCATGGCACGAAATTCGAGATCGAAAAGCCAGTCAAGGAGGAAAAGTCTTCCAAACAAGAATCCAAAGGCATCGTAGGGGAGAAGGGAGACAGTGACGAGGAAAAAGATGAGGGAAAGTCTTCCATGAAGAAGAAGAAGCTAGACATCCATTGGTGGCATTCGAAAAAGAAGGAAGAAAATGATAATGGGAGTGAGACCGGAGATGAGAAACCAGAAGAACCCGCGCCCAAGAAGGAACGAGTCGTCGTCAACGCAGAGATGAACGTATCGCCTAGTGTGGAAATCAAACAGGACGAAGGAAGAGCGTCCCAGAAGAAGCACCACGGTAACTGGTGGAAATTCGGCACGAAGCACGATGAGAAAGTTGGATCCGAGACCGAAAGCGAAGACGAGGAGGACAAAGAGCATGAAAAAGACGAAAGGAAGGAGAAGAACAGGAAGCATGGCCTCAAATTGTGGAAGAGTAAAAAGAGAGAGGCAGGAAGTGCTTCCAGCGAATCGGATGATGAAAAGATGGAGGTAGACACGACCGTGACGATCCAGGAAGAGCCAAAAAAGGCTGTATCTTTTGGGGTGGTGGAATGCCCGGTGGGAATGGAAATCCGTATCGATGACCGCGTTTTTGAAGGTGAAGACGGGGGGAAGAAGGACGAACAAACGTCAGTACACGAAGAAGAGTTGTTACCATTGAACGAGGGAAAGATATCAAGGAAGAAGAGTGACAAAGAAACACACGGGAAGCATTGGTGGAAGTTGGGTAAAAAACATGAAAAAGGCACTAGTTCTGAGAGTGAGAGCGACGATGAAAAGACGAAGAAAGAGCCCAAAGTGAAAGAAATAAAGATAAAAGTCGCAAAAGAGGAAACAAAGGGCTTATCTGGAGCTGCAGAAGAGGGAAAATCATCTCTGAAAAAGGAGCAAAAACAATCTGACTATTGGTGGAAAATGAGCCAAAAGCATGAAAAGAGAACCGATTCGGACAGTGAGAGCGATGAGAAGTCAAAAGAGACCAAGCTACCCGGGATAGAAGAAGTTGTCGAGGAGGAAGCCAAGAATTTATCCGCAGAAAAGAAGGGGACGGAGGAGGAGATGAAGTCTTCCAAGAAAAAAAGTGATAAGTATTGGTGGAAGTTAGGCAAGAAACACGAGAAGGAAGCTTCCTCAGAGAGCGAAAACGATGCAGAGGAGACGAAGGAAGAGAAGCCCAAGTTGTCGGATGCAGACAAAGAGATGTCCAAGAAGGAGTCAACCGATTCATCTGAAATTAAGGACGAGGTGGAAGACAGAAAATCGCCAGCCAAAAAGAGCAAACGAGATGGCCACTTTTTGAAGCTGGGCAAAAAGCACGACAAAGATACTTCGTCGTCGTCATCCGAAAGTGAGAGTGACGAGGACGTAGAGAAAGAAAAATCCACACCAGGTACGAAAAAAACTACGTCCAAGCAGGAAAACGTGAGAGAAGGAGCAGAAAAGTCTTCCTCTCTGAAGAAGAAGCACGGTGGCCTCTGGCGGAAGTCGGAGAAAAAACAAGAAAAAGACCCTGGTTCTGACAACGACGCTCACGACAAAGGGAAAGAAGGGAAGGATGACCACTGGTGGAGCGTGAAGAAAAAGCATGGCAAGGACGAAGAGATTCACGAGGTCCCCAACAAGGGAAAAGAAGAGACCAATATCGAAGGATCGGTCCTGACGGATATGTCCTTCGAAGTTTCTATCGAGAAGGAAGAAAAAGCATCAAACAAGACCCATGATGGCCAATGGTGGAAGCCGAAAAAAGAAAAGCAGAGGAAGGGCGCCGCGTCTGAGAGTGAGAGTGAGGATGAAACTAGAAAAACGGCATCTGAAACTCCAGTAATAGGCACAATGGTGGCAGAAGAAGCGAAAGCTACAGCAGAGAACAAAGACGAGAAACATGATAAGAGGAAGGAGAAGAAACACGATGGGCACTGGTGGAAGGTGGGGAGAAAGCACGATGGGGAAGAAGTATCGGAGAGCGAGAGCGATCAGGAGTCAAAAGAAAGATTCAAGTCCATATGGACTGAGAAAGAAGTGTCACAGGAGGTAGCGTTTGAAATCTCGGCTGAGAGAGAGGACGAAGAAACGTCGTTCTCGAAGAAAAAGCACGGTGTTCATTGGTTCAAATTAAGCAAGAAAGGCGGAAAGGATGCGAGCTCTCAAATTGGGAATGACGACGAAGGCCAAGTGCCCCCGAAGGAGCCCGAAGTCGAGAAGGAAGGTGGAGTAGTCATGGCAGAACCTGAGAGAAAGCCTTCGACGAAAGGGAAGTCTAAGCATCACGGGCTCCTGTGGAAGATCGGGAAAGGGAAGAACAAAGACATCGACTCCGACAGTGAGAGTGAAGATGAAAAGGAAACGAAAACGAAGGATGAGAGCGGAGAGACGGTGATAGTTACAATGGAAGGAGAGAAGGGGAAGGACAATAGGAGTGATTCGCTGAAAAAGAAACACGCTTGGTGGCCCCTTGGAAAAAAGCAGGACAGCCAAGCGTCCTCCAAAAACGAAAAGGACGTCAGTTCGAAGAGTGAGAGTGACGACGAGGAAGGAAAAGAAAAGTCGAAAGTGTCCGAGTCTTTAGAGGAAGTACCGAGGGAAGAAGTCGAACCTCTCCTTGCCATAAAGCGAGACAGTCAAGTAAGGAAGTTGTCAGCGAAAGAGAAACGAGAGGGCCACTGGTGGAAGCCAGGCAGAAAGAACAAGGATGATCTGACGAGCTCCGACAGTGAGAGCGATGAAGACGGAGCAGAGGTAAAGGTAAAGACTGACTTCACGGCCAAGGCAAACGAAGAGTCCAAGGAAGAAACCCGAGTATCCCATGCCGAGAAAAAGGGGGAAGAGGAGCGAAAATCTTCACAGAAGAAACGAGTCGGTTACTTCTGGAAGATCGGCAAAAAACAAGGAGGAGACACCAGCTCCGAGAGCGAGGGTGAAGCAGACAAACTCAAGGAGAAGAAGGAAGAACCAACGTTTCCGGACGTACAGAATGAAATCTCAGTCGGTGGCGAAGTCTCAGTCGAGTTGAAAGGCGAGGAAGAGGAGGAAAAATTGGCAGGGAAGAAGAAACGTGATGCCCGCTTTTGGAAGCTGAGCAAAAAACAGAAGAAGGGCACCATTTCAGAGAGTGACAGCGACGAAGAACCAGCAGCAGAAACAAACATTTTTCCAGAATCAGAAAGCAAGGCAATGAAAGAAACTTCTGCAAACAAGTCAGAGGAAGAGGCGGACGAGGAAAAGTCCGCAAAGGAGAAACGAGACAAGCACCGATGGAAGTTGGGCAAAAAACTGGAAAAAGATGACACATCAGAAAGCGAGAGCGATGAAGGAGAGTCGAAGAAAAAGCCAAAGTTACCCGAGACGGTGTCTAAGGAGGAATCCACCAAAGAGAGTAGGGATGATGGCAAAGCCTCCACGGAGAAGAGAAAGCACGATGGACATTGGTGGAGTCGTGGCAAAGAGCACGAGAAGGGGACCAGTTCAGATAGTGACAGCGACGAAGAGGAACCTAAAGGGAGACCAAAGTCGCCGGGAAGAGAGACGCTAACTTCCAAAGACGAATCAAAAGGAAGTCCTGAAAAGAGAAGAGACGAGAAGGACAAAAAGAAACAATCCGCGAAAGAGAAAAAGAAGCCCGATAGACGTACTAGGAAGCTTTCGTCTCACAGCAACAGCGACGATGAGAAGAGGAAAGAGAAGGAAGGAAGAGCTGAGGAGGACGAAGCAAGAGACACAAAGAAATCTCCTAAAGGCGAAACCCATGCCGAACATCGATGGAAATTGGGAATCGGCAGGAAGAAGCACTCGAGCAGCGAATCGGGCCACGAGGAACCGGAAAAGCCCGCCAAGGAGAAAAGGGAGAAATCCCAGAAGGTGAAGCAAGAGAGGCACTTCTGGGTCTCGAGTAAACGCCACGAGAAAGAAGGAAACCCACTGGACGATAAAATCCACTTGCAAATAGAAGAAGCTCCGAGGAAGGCAGAAATCTACGAAACGGTTTTGGTAGAAAAGAGTCCAGAGGTGACCGCTGACAAGGAAGCGAAGAAATCCTGGAAAGATGGTTCGCGCTGGAAGCTTCGAGCGAAGAAGGACAAGGACGAGAAGGCAGACAACGAGTCCGAGCAAGAAAAATCCTCGCCAAAAAACCGAAAGGAGGACAGAAACGAAGAGAAGCATAAGGAGAAGGAGGAGAATGAGAAGGAAGAGATAAAGAAGGAGGTGGAAGAAAAGGAGAAGGAAAAGCAGGAGGAGGAAAAAGAGAAAAGGGAGAAGGAAAAGAAGGAGAAAGAGGAAAAGGAGAAGAAGGAGAGGGAAAAGAAGGAGAAGGAGGAGAGAGAGACAAAGGAGAAAGAAAAGGAAAGGAGGGAGATGGAGGAGAAGGAGAAGGAGAGGGAAAAGAAGGAGAAGGAGGAAGAGGAAAGAGTGAAAAAGGAGAAGGAGAAGAAGGAGGAAGAGGAAAGGGTGAAAAAGGAGAAGGAGAAGAAGGAGAAGGAGGAGAAGGAGAAGAAGGAAAGGGAAAGGAAGGAGAAGGAGAAGAAGGAGGAGGAGGAAAAGGTGAAAAAGGAGAAGGAAAAGAAGGAAAAGAAGGAGAAGGAGGAGAAGGAGAAGAAGGAAAGGGAAAGGAAGGAGAAGGAGAAGAAGGAGGAGGAGGAAAAGGTGAAAAAAGAGAAAGAAAAGAAGGAAAAGGAGGAAAAGGAGAAGAAGGAAAGGGAAATGAAGGAGAAGGAGAAGAAGGAGGAGGAGGAAAAGTTGAAAAAAGAGAAGGAAAAGAAGGAGGAGAAGAAGGAAAGGGAAAGGAAGGAGAAGGAGAAGAAGGAGGAGGAAAGGGAGAAAAAAGAGAAGGAAAAGAAGGAGAAGGAGGAAAAGGAGAAAAACGAGAAAGAAAAGGAAAAGAGGGAGAGGGAAAAGAAGGAAAAGGAGAAGAAGGAGAAGGAAAAGAAGGAGAGGGAGAAGAAGGAGGAGGAGGAAAAGGTGAAAAGGGAGAAGGAAAAGAAGGAAAAGACGGAGAAAGAGAAGAAGGAAAAGAAAGATGAGGAGGAAACGGAGACGGAGGAGAAGAAGGAGAAGGAGAAAAAGATTAAGAAGGAAAAGAAATATGAGGAAACGGAGATGGAGGAGAAGAAGAAGGAGAAGGAGAAAAAGGTTAAGAAGGAGAAGAAGGAGGAGGAGGAGAAGGAAAGAGAAAAAGACTTGCGAAGGTCTTCGAAAGGGAAGCAGGAGAGTCACTGGTGGAAACTGAAGACAAAACAGGGTGACTCCTCCAGTTCAGACAGTGAATCTGATGAGGACAACGAGAAGAGAGAAGGAAAACCAGAAAACGGGGATTTGAGGAAGTCTAAGGAAAAACATGATCACCAATGGTGGAAGGTAGGGAAGAAGCAAGAAAAAGATCTCCAAGAGGAGAAATACATGAAGAAAGGGGAGGGCGAAGAGGTGCAATCACGGAAGTCCTCGAACGGAAAGCTAGATCATTCCGCTCGGAAGCGGAAGATGAAGAAAGAGGACACCAATTCCGACAGAGGGAGTGAGAACGGGGAGGGGAAGGTCAAGGACGAAGACATTCTAATGATCGTGAACAGTCCTCCCCATCGAGGGATCGAAGGACCCGTAAAGGCCACTCCCATGATCGTGGTAACCCAAAGCCCCGTGAACGAGGGGAAGGAGGAAGTAGAAGACAAGATGGTGAAGGAAGAAAGGAGTGGACACGCGAACGGAGTCACAGAATTCCCGGCCTGGATGTCCCCCATCGAGGCTCACGGAAACAACGCTGGCGATGACGCAAGTGAAGGAAGAAAGGAAAGTAGCAGAATTCTTCAACTCACACCCAGGCTCCTGGCCAGGCTATTCTCTCCCAGCAGACGACAAGGGAGAGGCAAGTCTTCCTCCACTCCCGTATCAAAGTCCGCTCAAGAAAAGGAAGACTTGGAGAAGCAGACCGTACCTGAACCGCCAACGAACTCGATACAGACGCCCCCGAAAACGACAAATTACGACACCGGCGTGTCTGTCGGTCTTGCTCACAACGAAAAGCTCGTAGACTACGAGGAAATTTCTTGCGTCGATTCCCACGTCTCAACAGAGCTTCATCCGAAGAAGAGTATCGAAACCCTACGAAGGGAATACTTCGAGAAGATTCTCTCCGACACTCGACATTCCATCCTCACGTCTCACGTCTGTTTCGGGAGACACGAAGGTGCGGTCTGAAACTCACGCGTCGCTTTTCCTCTGAAATTTTCATTTATTTCCATATTATTATTAATAATTTGTTGATTAGATTTTCGAGAGATGGACCGAGACGATTTGAGGCATCTAGTCGAGAGACTGGAGAGAGCTGCGATGCAATTAGAAGCTCTTCGAGACACGAGCCTTCTAGAACACCTGCAGTGCCCCCCATCCACACGTGAGTCCACTGAAAAGATCCTCCCCCATTTCCCCACGTGACTTGCATACACCCTTCCATACGAATGTCTTCTGGATGACGCGACGTTACAGCCTCGAAGGAGGGAGAGGAGTGCCAGGAGGCATTGCTGAACAGGTTGGAAAATGTGGCCGCCAGGCTGGAGGCCCTGCACCTGAGCCAGTCCTCCGACTCTCTTCATTTATCCGGTCCGCATCTTCTCAATCCCAACTCGTCTTGGAAGAGATCCTGATCGTACCTTTACCTTCTCCCTCTCTTCGTGTTGCAGGTGGTGTCGAGTGGTCGCACGAGGCCGCGGCTTGAAACGTGGCTCTCGGCTCGAACGCAGCAACGAAATATACGCTTCTTTGTGCCAAGAGTGCTTGTGATACGATACGTGTTTCAATGGCTTGTTGTCATTGTTCGGATCCTTTGTCTTGGCGTGTTTCGCCTGCCTTTCAGTATTATCCTCAATAACAACTTTTTTAATTCTGTGTTTGTAATAAAAGAAAATTACGTGCCAGCAAAAGGAAAGATGGATCATAGAAGTTGCCAGAGCTTTTATGTCAAAGGATATGGTCCCAATAGTTACATACATATATAACAGCATAGAATGAGTCACACGAGCAGGAGTGTGATTATTTCCGGCCAAAGCGCTCTATTGAATGACGCACAGCCTTGGCTTCTCTGCTTCGCTTTCCTGGAAAAAATATCAAGATCGGCGTGATTAAACTTGGACTAATCTGATTTCGTAATTGCCCCCAATGGAATGTTTAACCGAGTCAGTCTCATTTCCACGGAGACCCACTGCGAAGTCAAATCACTTAAACGGATCTCGCACCAGCCATACTTTGGACATACATGTGGACTTAATAAATCGTATGAATCTTTCGGAAGGGAAAAGTGAAAATAGTCTGACCTTGGTTGATAATGCCGATAGACTCCCTCCCACGCTGGAATCAATCTGCCATCGAAGATTTATTATTATTTCAGGTAAATAAAGCAACGGAATGAAGTTTGTTGAGGGCATAGCCCTTCTTTAACCTGCTGAGAAGCGTCGGAATGGTGGGAATCTTTGGCCTTCCTCATCCTCAAGCTCTGTCGAAGGGTTTTCCACATTCCACCCCAGGACCCTTCGTTTGCCTCTTCCTCCCGACTTTCTCGTTCGTTCTGGGCCTTTGGTATCGGGGAGAATCGGCACGATTTCGTCTTTTTTCACGTTCGTGCGGGAGGGAATTTCGAGGATACCTGGGTTTCGTTCTCTTGCCAGATGAGGCTGAGCTCTTCGGGAATAGAAACGAAGCCTTTCACTCGAACCGTGGATGGAGGGTCCTGGGAATCCACGTATTTCCCTCTCCGGTAACCCGGCCTCGCCTTCGCGACACAGGAAACATCCCCAACTTCCTCAAACCTCCCTTCTATGGATGCGCACCGCATGACGTGAGAGAAAACATGGGCCACGGAGGACTCACAGGGACTTTGGTCTTCTGGCCACGTCTTCCTTTCACCGTCCATGGAACCGTATGGAGTGTGGTCCCCATTCGTCGCTGACCCCTCAACTTTAAAAGAAAACAGACGTATTTTTGTGGTTTCTCGTAAAGGTGTGAAATTAAGGTAGCAGGAAACTCATACGTGCGAAAGGTCGTACAGTGGTTCCGACATCTTCTTCTTCCGAATTTCTCTTTCCGCCTTTGGAGTAATATCTCCCGACTGTGTCGTTTGGGCAATATCTGCCGACTGTAATCAGCTTTGGTCAGATCTAAATGAAGATTTCACCGAGGAAAGCAGAGAAGGAAGGTCTTACGGAGTGTCTTCTGCCCACAGCTTGGAGATAAGATCCATTCCTCGGCAAATTGTTCTTTATTTCCTGCTCGTCTTCCTGTGTCTGGTATGGAAGCACCAAGGAAAGTCGATTATCACTTTTTCGCCTTTTTTGAGCATGAGATTATACTAGATGCAGACTTACAGCCATGATGGAAACGCTGATCCTGAGGCGCCTTCACTTTCGGGGAAATCGAGCATACTAGAGGACGAGGGAGGGCGGTGAAAGGAGGGTAAACGAGATAAACCAAATATCTCATTATCTACATGAGGATTGTTTTAGCCATTTCCGTGCGGCTTTGTTCCTTGCATTGCTTTTTTTTTGTTTGCCAGAAAATAAACAGGCCGAAGGTTGCACGTGCGCCGGCGGGAGATCTTGCAGGACAGATATTCCCTTCCTGTCTCCCTCTTTGTCGTGGGCGGCTGCGCTTTGCCTGGACGACTTCCTTGCTCATTTTTTTCCTTCTCCTTGGTGACTATGTCTCTGCAATCTGACACCCTGGAAGATAGGGAGAGCGAGCAGGTGTCTTCTAGGCGAAAGGGAAGCCGAGGGTGCCGAGAGGGAGCGGAAGGATTCCTACCCCTTCCAGCACCCGAAATGGAAGGGACCGAAAGACGACGAGAAGAGAGAAGTGACCGAGGACGAGAAGAAAGCCATGCGGAACACCAGGACGGATCGGGAGAAGAAGGCGAGTCGGGAAAGGAAGGGGAGACTCGAGGGAATCCTGCAGAAGCGGCAGAAGTCGGCAGCGCCGAAGCCGCATAGAACGAATGCTCCCTGAGCAAAGCGTGGATCATGCGGAACGAGAACGAGGAGGGAATGGGATCGGCGAGGATTCTCGAGGAGAGGGGTATGAGAACCCAAGAGAAGGCTGATGCGGCCGACGCGGGAATCTTTCCAGTCCGAGCGGGAAGATGTTCAAGAATGCCTCACCTCGCCCATCTTTCGCACTTTTGGCTTTCGCATTCGGGGATACGTTGATATACGAGTATTTAAAAATCGAAGGGAAGAGAAGTTGGGGTCTGCCCACAACCGTCGGTCTTCGGCACAAAATATCTCGATTTTCGAAGATGGGCAACGTCCCGCATTCTTCGAGCCTTCCCGTCTCGCTTCATATTCCCCACGTCGACGTCAGCCTACAGATGAAGTCATTAAGATCAAGTCCTGATGTGTTGTCTTGTCCACGAGGACCTCGGTGAAACTGTCATTCAACCAAAATCAAGTGACTTTTACCCCTTCAAATCAATCGTGCATCGATTTGACTCGTCAGTACTTTATGCAAATAAAATCTCAGGATACGATTTAAATCAGATTTAAAACAAATACTGATAAGGTTAAAGCCCTCGTTTACATGTGAAACGTGGGGGTAGCGAATCCGGATGGCGTGTTGAGGACCGACAATTTCCACATTTCTACGGCTTTCTCTCGTCTCGGCTACAATGTAGGCTCGCCGAGATTCCCTGTCGACGAAGAGTGCAACCAAAGTGGAAACATTTTAAACGGTTGTCCATTCTCCTTCGTTACGGGCATCAGAGAGGATGTCCTTCACGGGGAAAAGCGGCGGAAATTGCTCTCCCGCCCTCCGTGCCGCCCTCCGCGCCTCTCCGCGTGTCGCCCTTCGTGCGTACTTCACACTATCTGGATTCACAGTTGCCAACTGACGCAACCGATGAGTGCTTTTCCCGGCACGACGGTGCAACTGCAAAGAATCGCATCCGAGACTCCGGAAGAGCCGCCGCGAACCGCCGTCGGACGAGCCTCATCGAGGAAGCAAGTCCTCTTCGTGCAATCGAATGCCTAGCATTCGACCGAGGGTGTTGGAAAAGTAACTTACTATATCAAATTTTTTCTCTCTCTGGTTGGAGATAATAAGAACCTTGGTGCATCTAACGAGTGACTCTCGCTTTATCCCTTCGCACGATAGCAATACGTTTCACGGTAAAGGAAACAGTTAAATTCCAGGCTCTTCACGAACCGCTCTGCATTAGCAGTCCAACAGTTGATTCCACCCGATAGCTGGACACCTGTAGCCTCTGGTAGCTCTTATTGGTAGTTTCTGGTTACTCTTCCCGGTAGATTTGCTTGCTCTCGGCAGCCGGACTGCAATTGGAGAAAGCCAGACTGTTCGATATGCTTCGATTGCTCATTGCTTCACCGTGAAACGACATGACAGAGTCTCTGTTTTGAGTCTCTCGAAACCTGATGAACCACTTTATCGAGTAGAAAAAGTTTGCTCCAACTTCAACTCAAACCCGAAGAAACCGAGAAAAGTTTCTATTAATCATTTATATTTCAAACACATAATACCGTGTTGAGAGATTAAAAAGCCAAAGACTGTCTGTAAAGGTGACTCCCATCACCCCATTTCTTCCTTCCTTTTTACCATTCCTTCATTACGCTTTGGGGTCGTGATCCCCATCAACATAAGCTCGGATTATGTTGATAAACTGAGGGGGGGGGGGGGAAGGAGTTCCTCGGAGGCTGTTTCTCTGTTCGTAACGAGGATTCTAAACATTCTCCCCTCGTCGATCACTGAAAAAAAAAAAAAAAAAATAGAGGCACGGTTAGCGTCCACCTGGCCATCTGTTGAATCCTGAAAACGATATCGCTCTTTTTCGGGACGTAGGAAGTGAATTAGCCCGATTCTCCTCGCTAGCCTCTCGTTATCGACCGTGGAGAAATCGTTTAACCTCCTCGCATTGCATGTGAGGAATGCACGGGCGAGAAGCGAATTGCACCGCACACGTGCGGTCAAGGAGAATGGAGATGAGGCACAGTTGAAACATGACCGACCGCAACGGCAGAATCTATCGTCACGCGCGGCCCCACTATTCATCCGTATGGATTGCGTCGTCTCGCGGCATGTTACGCAGGGACAGACGATGTGATGCGAGGCACGGATCTCCTCATTCATCCGGCGTTGGTCCATCCGTGCGTCGGTCCATCCATGCGTCGGTCCATCCAGAATAGGTCTATCGGTCTTCGATCTTCCCGGTATGCCGACACGGAAAAAGGATTAACGCATAGGAGTCGTAAGTGATGAGTGAAATGCCATTGTCTCTCTACGATGGAGATGCACACGCTCGATGAAACGGCCAAGTTTACGTCCCATTTTCACATTACGCGCTGTATCACGGTAGATGAGGAATTTTTCAAGGCTGAGTGCCTCGGCATAAAAAGCGTCAAATTTTTTTGTTGCCGGGAAGAGGAGGGGGGGGGGGGGGGGGGGGGGGGGGGGGGGGGAAGGCTCGAGCCCCCGAGCTCCTTTTAATCGCCACCTTTCTCGGTGAAGGCGAACGTGACTGTTTATAGGGCTCGTAAAAAGTTGAAATAAAAGTGCGGCAGGACACGAGGCAGAGGGATATCCGTTTCGCTCGGCCTTGGAGATGCATTACCTCCGGCCAGACTTGCAGTTAGCATTCTCCCGTTTGATCCTTGTTTCGGATTCGACTGGTTTTGCAAGAGGGCTCGTTCCACGACGATCGAGAGGAGGAGCGGGACGTGGACCGGATCCGGCTCGTGATGCGGGGGAAGCCGGACGGCATCACGTGCCCCCCTGGCGGCGGGCCGCGCCTACGGACCGTCATTCCGCTCACAGCAAGCCATTTTGCAAAATCGATCATTGGATCTGAAACGTGGGCGAGGAGCAAAAATAAATGGGGTATTTAGATAGGCCTGTTCACCATCATCATGCCTGTAGATGTCGTAACTGGTTCTAAAACGTTCCAAGTCGAGATTGTAATTACTCGTCCATCGATTCGTGATTTTTTTTGGCGTCCTCTGCTACGCAAGAGTACAGTGAAGATGTGGTACAAGGCGGTCAAGGCGTTTCCTTGGAAAAATGTATCATCCATCTTTCTTGCGTCGTAAATCGCTGTTGAAAGAAGAATAAATAAGGATTTTTTGGGGTTATGCTGCCTCTCCATTCCGGAGAGCAGCCCTTCATCCTCCATTCCCTCCCCTCCCTCCTCTCCCTCGCCTTCTTCTCCTTTTCCTCTTTCTCCTTCTTTTCCTTCTCCTTCCTTTCCCTTTCCTTCTTCTCCTATGAAGGTCGTTCGTGCAAGATAGCCCTATCTATGACTCAACATCGTCGTTTTGTGTCAACTCACAGGGGGTAAGACTAAACAAAGGAAAGTTCCACCGAACTTCCCCATACCCATCCCTCGACCATATCACGGGATCACTTTTGGAATTCAAGTGCAGGAACTCGCAGCTTCATGACTCAAGTTATGCTGGTTCCTCGTGTCATCGCCTTTTCCCGCTTGCATGTACTTTCCCGCTATGGTCAGAGAAGACCCAAGCTCTGTATGGAGGTGTAGCTTCACGACAAGGTGTAGTAGGTACGAACTTCTGCGCGTGATTCCCTCTTCAATAATAAGCAGCAGTATCCTCAAAACAGATCCTCCAAACTCCAAGACAACGAGAATCCGTACTAAGATATTGTGCTTCTTCCGTAACTTCCTTCGGATCCGACCTTGGAACGGCTCCTAGGGTGGATTTTTGAACAGAGAACTATCCGATAATGCAGCTTTATTCCAAGGAAAATACATATTTCCTGGAAATAAAACAGCATTATTGGATAGTTCTCAGTTTAAAAATCCACCCCTACTAATTAAATGTCTACCAGAAAAAGCATGGACCCTTCCCACATTGATCCATGGCTTCTAATGACCAGGTGAAACCAGGACATCGCGTACACATCATTCTGGAATCGGACCATAATTATGTCCTTGGAAACGCGCGTTGGGCTGCCCTTCTGCGCAGGGGAATGCTTCGTGCTGAGCATCGCGATTCTTGCCATGTAGATCTTTGAGAACGTGTCTACACGAGAATCTCCTAGCAGCTTTCTCAGGATGACATGGCGATACCCTGTTTGTCTGTGGATGTTTGGATATGGGCTCCCCAAGGCCTGTTATTCCCCGTCCAGTAGCTGTCACCCTGGCGCAGCTGTGCTAACCCAACGAACAGGCCGATGGACAACAATGAAGGATCTTGGGCTGTCATGGAGATAATTCGTTCGACTTGCCCCTGCGATCCAAGCTGATCCTCTCTGGATTCTGTTTTCAACCATGCCCATTTTGGTCTGGTGTCTATCGCTATCTATGACGTTCGATCGGCTGCCGTCCATAGAAGGGAAGTTTCCCTCCTCTCAGACCCCTCCTTTTAGTACATGAAACGACGCCGCACTGAGGAAGGGGCTAGATCGGCTATTTTAGCCCGCCGCACGCGAGGCAATATTTGTTGCTCCACCGTCGCACAACCGTCGCTCCACACGATATTGCTCCGTGTGCAGGGGTGCTGCGATGTCGTGCGACCATCGCAGGATATTGCTCCCTGCTCAATTTCCCTGCGATAAATATTGTCGTCGCTCGACTGTTGCTCCGTGTGCAGGGGTCCTGCGATGTAGACCCGCCCAAATTCTAGCATCGACCAATCACATTGCTTGCAGATTGCTCCGTGGCCTCCGGGGTCTCATCTGTGACGGTGGAGCAGCAAAAATTGCCTCGTGTGCAGCGGGCTTAACCATTCTGACGGAAGAGGGAGACCACAGGTACGAACGGGATAGAGATGAGATGGGGAAGATGAGATTGATGAGTCGAAAGGAGAAAGGATAAAATGGATGGAGGATTAAGGAACGCCATCACTGTTCAACTATAGTACGTCCGCGAGAGAAACACCAGTCCCCACCCTATCTATCGAATCCCCGTTGTTTTTGCGGGAGGGAGTTAGTTCACTTTTATATCATTATCAATACCTTATATTGCTTGAGGGTTTATTGCTTTGGGCCGTAATTACAGTATATCGTAAAACTTAATGTTTTCTTTGGGGCGACTTACGATCGCGTCACCACGTATATTTGCATTTTTTATCAGCTGAAAGCGTGGGAACTGGTCGGGATCGCTGAATCGAAAACCGTAGTAATCTCCTGGGTGTAGGACCGAGTTATGTGAGGCAGAAAAATCAAGAGACCAAGCCCAGGTAGGATTGAATAAACTTAAGACAAAGAAATACCAATAGATGAATTCAAAATGTTGGCAAGGGCAGGGCGAAAAAGCTTTGGACCAGATGAACTTCGGAGACAAAGTACTAATTGCAGAAACCAGATGCCACGCAAGACCGTAAAAATCTTTGACCGAACAGACATAGGGGAGCGGCACCAGTTAGCGAACAGTGAGTCAGTTAGCGAACGAGGGTCCTGAAATACGATTTGGCCCCTTTGTTTCTCGGGTTACACGCTCCAGATTTTGGTATCTGCAGAAAATGGATTGATTGATTAATTAAAGCTTGGGATGGAGTGTGAAACTAGTGTAACAAAAGGCCAAATCGCATTTCATGACCCTCGTTCGCTAACTGGCTCCCTGTTCGCGAACTGGTGCCGCTCCCCTAGCTAAAAAAATTAGTTTTACCATTGTAATATTTAAAAAATTAATCCTGAACGTATCGTACTGAAAATGCACGAGAAGAGGAAACATGGGCCTTCGACACTATTCAACTTCGGTATCGAGGTTGCCGAAGAACAAGGTCATGCAAAAGCCCCAACTCGAAGAATTCAGTTTCACGATGTGGCTACCAGTCCCATTGCAAAAGGAGAGCAGGAAGAGAAGAATGTCCTAAAGGGGATATCTCCTGTTTTGCAGTTAGAACAAAGCTATGTTTCCAAGCATTTTTGGAGGTTAAATTGGCAGTTTGGCGAATCCCGTTCCTGAGGACCAGATTGCTGCGAATCAGTATATATGGGAATGTCTCTGGGGATCTGTCCGATCAGTATCTGTAGAGTCACTGTTTTCATTTTATGTTTTCGAAACATAAGAAGCATTCAGCCCTACAAAGTTCGATTCCTAATGGCGTTCAGTCTATGTTTTGTGCTGTTATGCGCAAAAAGTTCGGGGAATTCAATGCCATGTTTTTTGTATCAAGGTTCTTTTTTTCGGACCAATGAAATTCGAATCTGCAGTAGTTCAGTTCAGTCTCATACTTTCCAGTGTCGAGATTTTACAGCTTATGTTTCTCGCTACCAAATTTTTTATGCTTAGTTTTTCCTCCTGTCGTGCCCGATGTCGGTCGCTCTGACGGATTGTGCCTGAGATCGATGTCGTCCACTTTCGTTCCGTCCTAAGCTTCCGTGCCCTCAACATTTATTTTCGGTCCAGCTGGGTTTCTGACATGCAAGGAAGTGTTTCGTGTTCCAATTCACTCGGTCTTATGTACTTATCTCGAGGTGAAAAAGTATATAGAAAAGGAGTTTTAATGCGTAAATTCAAACAAAGTCCCACAATGATGAGAGAGGGCGCACAGAGGCAGCGATGAGAGATCACAGAACAACACATTCCCCCAACTCGCCGCGTCCTTCCCGATTTCGGTCACGATGGGGTGGGGATGAAGGATTTTGGCCCCTCATACCCTGAGGCTGAAACTGAGCGAGGGGAGAGACCCTTCTCACTTCATCTGGTCCTAATGACATCTGTGAGATAGAGCTGGAATGCTTACAGCTGCACGTGAGTGGACCACATTCTTCTTCTTCCTGAAGCTGTTCCTAAAAGTCTTCCAGATTCCTTCACTTTCTCTGGGTTCGGAAGTCTAGAGATGAATGGATTATGCAACGGCCAGGTGTAATATCATAGGGGAGGGGGGGGGGGGGGGGGGGGGAAGAAATAAATTATATGTTTTTGTATTTTACCTTGAGCCCTATCTCGTCCATGGGAGGAAATTCCTTGAAATTTGTCATGTACACGGGTCTCTTCTCGTCATACTTGTGAACGTGAGACTCGATATTGGAACGGTCATGTTGCAATCCCACGTTATCCGGAGTCGGATACTGCTCCTACAATAACAATTATCACAATTTTGTGGAAGTAATTCCAATTCTAAGCCAACTTCATTCCTTTACAATGGCCTTCTCTCACTGTCTGTGCGCCTGTTGTCAGGCTTGCCAAGTGACCAGAAGCCATGCTTCTTTGGCTTCCTCATCTGGGGCATGAACGTATAATTCTCGAGACTCGACATTCGAAGGCTTCGCCTTATTAGAAGGTTTGAATTTCATATTACCTTGTGTCCTTCGGGAGGTTAGATCCTCGATCTTTCGCTCGAGGCTGTCCGAAAAGAACGGTACATAATCTTTTCACACTGTCGTGTGACGTCGTTCAACATGTGTAATGTGGAAAGGATTGGTATGAAGGCAATACAAGTTATAGGAGGAAATCTCGAGATTTTTGGAAGCTCGTGGCATAGACAGTTCGGGTGAACGTCTATGAGTGAATTTAAGAATTATAAACAACACTTTTGCCCAAGGAACGAGAAACACTCCGCAGCTGCAGGGACTAAAGAACTCTCCATGACCCTCAAAATAGTTTTGTTCAATATTTCTTACTCCAAGTTCAGAAATGTAGACCTACCCGTTGGCCTTTTTCCTCGACTTTTTCGATTGATGGTTTCTGTTGCAGTCCCTTTTTCTCCATAACCTGGGAAACAAAGGAGTTTATGCCTTTCTGAGTAGGTCTCAGACGAGGAAACATGGCGAATTCGTTGGAACTCACTTGACCGATCGGTCGATTCGTTCCGCAGATGATCTCGGCTTGTCGCTTTGCTTCCCTCAGGATCTGGAGTCTTTCTTTGGAGTCGGGCCTTCCCTCTTGGAGCTCTGCGTCGATGCGGAGCTGGATGTAGTCCATCACTGTCATGCTCGAGGGATCCATGCTGCATTCGTTGAGCTCCAGCAATGTTTCGTTCACTTCCTTCAAAATTTTTGCCAGGGCTAACCAATGCTGTCGGAGCTTCTCCTGCACTCTGGGATACAGGCTGTTCCGAACATTCGCTCTGGAATGGTTCAGGACAAGTTCCGTCTCCTGCTTCTGTAGGTTCACGAGCCCCTGGAAACCTTTCAAGCAAACACGGCATGTGAAGTTCCCAGAGAATGAAAATTCGTCACGACGTTGGGAAGTAATCGAGACCCTGACTCTTTTCAAGTTGAATCTTGAGTTGGGCAACTCTAGTGTCCAGCGTGTCTTGTTCCGCCATGATCTCAGTAGTTATTGTCAGGCTGACGGAGGTTCGATCGTGGACAAACTGTGCATAATTTTCCTATTATCCGCACTCCAACGTCCCAATACGACTCGGCGAAACTCGTGTCCTTCTTTGAATTGTTAGTGGAATAGAAGACAGAATCGTTCACGTAAAGCAGTCGCTATATTATTGTTGTGGGATGTTCTTCACCTCGATAACCTCCTAGGATGGCGGTTCTCTGCAATTCAAGAAGGGGAAGATGGTTCCATGCCAAAACATTGATGCCAAAACGTCGACCGAGAGCTCTAGAGGTAACAGTTCCGTTCTTAAAGACAGTATCAGAGATAACAATGTTGTCCACATCGTCTCTACAAGGTAATCAACCACTGCTTTCTACTATAGCAGTATATGCTTTATACTTTATAGCAATTATGTATTATAATTTATGCTTCACAAAATGCTCATATAACTCACAGAAAAGAATACGGGCTGATTTACCCAAGCAATGATAGTATTTCCTTTCGGGCTAACTCGCAACTGATCAACTGATTGATCTTTTTGAATGCCGGGTTATCTTTCTTTGGACTTTCTCGCAAATGGTTTCCTTCCAAAGGCCCCCCACTTTTCATTTTCCTGTTTCTGGTCTCATTCGGCTCCTTCGTTCTTACCGCTTGGCTTTGCTCCTGGGAGAAAGCCCTAATTGACCTCGTGAAGGTCTTCCACTCCTTTATGCTTTCCGGCTCGCCAGCGTGGAAATTCCTGTTAGAGTGGGTTGATCCCACAAACCAGATTGCCCCTCGTTCTTCTTGTTGAGATCTTACCGCTCATATCATTGCACACTTTGACCTAGCTTAATAAAAATGGGGATTCCCGTAGGAATGGGTAGCATTACTTTTTAAAGGTACGACGTTGTCGGATTCTGGCAGCGTTACGGTATAAAGGAAAAAAGGCCTACGTTTTAGATGACTTTAAATTCTCTTTCCAATGTTTTGTCAATATTATAACAGTTAATTTTCGCATTTTCCAGAGACAGGATTCTCTTAAATTTCATGTTGCCGACCATTCAGATGCAGAAGCATAGTCACATTGAGAATGGGACTTTTAGAAGTGCAAACGATTCCGGATGAAAATTTGTTTGCTGTGCTATGCTTTTGACATTTTCTACGGGTTTCATCAGGACTGCAGCTGTTACGGCTGAGAGAGGGGAAATACCGAATGCATGGTGGAATTTAATACTGGGCAGGATCTTTGGCAAATGGCAAGAGTTTCGTTGCGATATTGACCAGAATCGACTTTGAGATTGAATCCTAGTTGAGATAATTATACCTTTGAGCATGACGATGCATCCTCACAGCATCTGGCTCAACGAGAGAGCACTGGACCTCGTTGAGTCGAAAATTGTAGCCCCTCAAAACAGTCCAGTCTCTCTAGTAGAGTACACTGCCTAGAGGGAATTACAAGGAAGAGTCTATCGGCATCGCAGGATCATTCATCATCATATCACAAGGCCACCATACGCCGCGAACGGGAAGATATCGCGATTCAGTTTTGGGAAAGCAATTCAGAAATCAACATTTGCAAGGTAGGGTAGGGTAGCCATGGGGACATATTAAGCAACTTTTTTGTTAAATCAACTATGAAGTGCGGGCTTTCATATTCGTGATGATGAATGTTTACGATGTCCAATAAGAATAAAACTCTTGGTTGTTTTTGGTTAACTGTATACATAACATGACAATCACAATAAGGTAGGTAGGGATGTTCCTATACCTCTGGAAACGCGCAACATATGGAAAAATATGGAGAGTTCAATGGATGCCAGACGAAAGTGCTGCCAGTGGCATGATGTTCCTGAAAATATGTACAACATATGAAGCGTTGCAGCTAAAAAAAAATAAAAGAAGTTCCAATTACCATTTGTGACCAATAAGCTATGTTATTAGACGGAAATATTTGAATTCGAGTGAACTGAGATTTTAACATTTCTGAAAAGGTTCGGACTCTGTCCTCGCCGTGGTTCTTTTACCTCCGTGTTGAATTGAACTCTGTCTTTTTGCTCGCTGGAAATGAGTTTAAAAATGTGAAAATACAACAATTTTTCGATATAGTGGCAGTTTCGTGGTTTTTTCAATTTTTTCAATACTTTGTTCTTGATGGCAACCCCTCATATTAACAAGGAAATCCTAAAGCAGGGAATCGAGGTCTGTCAAGGGTCCGTGCACAGAGCGGAAGACTGTCACAAGCACTCTCGCAGTTTTCTCCTGATCCTGGCTTCTTTGTTATGACATTGAAAAAGCTGACACTGTCACAAAGGAATAATTCCAAGCACCTCTCTCTCTCTCGCATGGTAAACAACAGAATGAACACATTTCGTGATGAATATGATCCTGTGTGACGCTCGGCAACATATCAATGTACACATCGCTCCAAGCGAAGCTTCCGGGACCTATCGACTTATCTGCCTTCCTCCATGTACCACTATCCTCCAGAGAATGTTCGCTCTTGCTCAAGATGGCATTTAAATGACAATTGGCCATCTCCAACAATCAACGAACTCTCTCATGAAGGCACGGAATCCAGGAATGGCATTATCTCATTGGAGATGAGGCATTCCCCCCAAACGAAACAATTTTAGCTGCCACTCCCATGAACATGGGAGTGGCAGATGTTGCAGATATTTCCACCTACGGGGAAATGCAGATATTGCAATGGACATGTCACTTTTCTTTTCGTTCCGCCTGTCCACAGTTACCTTAACAATCGGAGTACTGTTCTCGACTCAATCCGTATGTACAGTTTCAGCCTTTGTCGGCGTGTAAGTCGCCGACTAAAACTGCCTGTCCCCTACTAGCCCTAGCAGCAACAGGATCCATATTTGATAACGGAGATTGCAGCTGTCGTGATGTAGCATAGACAGGGTTGCCGAACGATCTCGTGAAATGCTGCATCTGGCATCCTACATGTTGTCTCCTTCCACCTCCGAGAATCTACCGCTGCAATATCAGATTACAATAATTCCAAGCCAGTAAATGCTTAATCCGTGCCATGCACTTGCCATGCACCTCTTCGTTTTTCATTCCATCTGTCAACATTTATCATAATAACCCATTGTGTAGGCGATGTGATAGGCTATTATTCAACTGAGTCTTTAGTATCAACGGGGCTTCACTGATGATGTGGTAGCAACTGGTCGCAAATCAGTGTCTATGATGACCAATGATAAAGGCCAGTTGAATGGTGGATTCTATGACAGAAACTTTGGTTGCGCATCCGACAGGGATGTTCAACCATGGTAGCCTCCCGAAGTTATGAAAATTAAATTTTAATTTCAGCTCCTTGGCTCGAATGGTTCTCGAGATATGCTGCCCCAAAGTTTATGCCATGAGGGAAAGTGACTTCATGGATCAGACGATTATCTTTAACCCTTATTTGATCTAGGAGAGTGTTTGTGATCCCAAATTTAAGTCAAACAATAGCCAAATCCGATTTGTCCTCTGAACTTTTCTGTACATAAAAAAACCAAATAAAACCAATTTTTCAAAATTGTTGAAAATGTAAAAATTAGATAGAATCGAAATTTCTTAGAAAAATGAAACCTCAGTAAGCTTTTGTAACACTACAGTACTCGTCAATACCAATATAGAAATAATTATCGTATCGTGCTGCTTTGTTTCAGTGTCAAATTAAATGTGAAAATTCAAATTTTGCCAGATTTTACCAGCTTCGATGGCTTTTCATTACAATCATATTTCGGAGTGTTTGAGTGTGTGTGTGTTCATTTGGTCTGGGGATGGTCATAGGCTAGGTGGCGTTTCGAAATTCGGACCCCCGCGGCACCTTATTTAGTGCAGATTTGGCAGATTCACTCCTACAGACCCCCCCAAGGAGTCAAAATTTTGAGGGTTCAGTAAAAAAATTCAAGTTGTAACATGCAGCTTGCTACTGGAATTTTGCAAGTGGTTGTGTAGTAAAAGCTACATACTTTAAACAATTTCTAGCCGGGTTTGCCTAAGAGGCATTATAAAACCCTCAAATATGGGATGTATACGATATTCACCCATGCAACACCGGGTACCTCTGCTTGTATCTCCTATTTCGAAAAAGATTGATGTGATGTGCTTCCATGTTCCTGAGTTTGAAATTTCAATGCACAATTTGACCTTCTTCAGTTTAAAAAATGTATAGGTTTTATGTAAGAAAGATACAGAAAACCAGGTTCAGCTTCATCTCCCCTTCAATTTGAGACCAAAACATTCTCCTAGCTCAATTAGGGCCAAAAATAGCCATCTGATCCATCACTGCCCCCCTCCCCCCCTTCGCTTGACAGTTTGAGCTAGAGCGCCTAAGTTTGGAATTTTTTCATAACAGTTAGAGGCCACTTTACATGAATTCTTCCAAGCAAATCCATGTCGGAAGTGCGACCCCTATTTGATAACTTAAGCCAAAATGCCTCAGATTGATTCCTCTCTACAACGTCTTGATACAATAACTCGGCCTGACTGGTGCTTGGTATCGGAAGATGCACTTATACGCTCCTCGTTACTTGAAGGGAGAAGTCGTTCAAGGCTGATAATCGAGGTACTTATTCAAGTGATTGCATTTCTGACGAAATAAAATTTCAATTTAGTCCGATTTGTGTATGTTTTCTATGAAGTTTAAGAAACGGCAGCAATAAAACTTACCGTTAAGAGTCCATTTTTAGATGAGAGGGATGATCTTGAATGAAGCCTGCAGACAGGTCGACCTAGCCTCCACCGACACAAGTCGTCTGGTGGTCTTGGTTAAATCAAGAGGAACCTCTGCAAAATGAATTGTAAAACATAAACTGCAATGGATTTGACGTGCACCTTCCACGATCGGGACATTGAAATGCACGAAAGGTAAAATGGACTGCACAGGCAGAAATAGATGTGAGAAATGTGTATTCAACCTGCTGTCAGTGATCACCGTCTAACGTTCACTTGCCATTTCGACAAAAGTAGCTGGCTCTCCTGCGTCCCAGTGTGGCTCGAGTTGGAGTATTCCCGAAGACTAAAGAGGAGCAATAGCTTGCACTCTCCTGGCTTATCTGCAGCGAGACTCTGAAAACTTATCTCTAAACTTGACTTCCCCAGGAGTAGCTCAGACGAGTTCTTATCTACTCTTCTGGATACTCTCGAAATTTCGTTAAGCACGCCTCTCCAAAACGCTCCCAATGCCCCGAAAACATTTCCCGAAATCGGGATGACCTTAGCATTCTTAAAGCTCAGACAAGAACTACTGTGACAAGTTTGCCCTAGCTCTTTAGTCATCCCTGCTCATGGTAGGAGACGAGCATTTATCGTTCGACAAGTTTTATGGATTACGTAGTCAGAGCTACAGATAACTTCCAAGGCGGGGGTGGGGGAATAAATCTATGGACAACAGGCAGAAGAATAATGTAAATGCATTTCTTATCAGCTCCGGGTAGGAGAATAGATAGGAACTTTTTCAAACCTTCATTTGATACATACTGAGACACTCATACGATGAAATACAAAGACACGGTGTTCATTGGATGACACATTCGTCCAACACATCCCCTTTTCGCCGCGGCCTTTGGGACTTTCTGGGTTGTTTTTGAGGCTGCTGATGGACCTGAAATGAAAGAGAAAAAAAAGATAGATTCATCTCCCATCACCTACTTCGAACAACACCAGGAAAATGGAACTGGAATAATTCGATGTACCCGTGAATGGACCTCGTTCGTGGCCGGTGGGTCGTCTTCTTCATCCTTTTTCTTCTTTCCCAAGCTGAAGGACCTTCTGATGGACTTTCTGAAGGCCTTCCTGAAGGACTTCCTGAAGTGTGTCTGGAGAAGTAATGCAAGGAAAATGTAATGGTATGGTGGCAGAATACTTTAAAGAAAGCAAATGACTTATTTCTCGCTTTTCACCTCGCGGTCCTGATACTCCATCTCAGAAGTTTCCGTGTAACTCTTCCTGTCCGCGGGTCCCTTCCTCTCATTTTTATCCGGGTGGATCTGCTGCTCCGAACGGACCTCCTATGATAATAATTATGAGTAGTGTTTTGGACACCTTCAAAATGGTATGATTTCGTTTCTTCAATGTTTTCTTTTATGTCTGTCGGCAGGTGGATATCCTTGAACACATATTGTGCATGCTTAAGGAGCATTCAGGAAACTGTAGCTGCAGAAATATTCCATGGCCGTCGCCATTGTAACCATGTTCACCAAAAGACAAGTGATGCAACCTACCCTTTTACTGCGTTCCACGGCATTTTCGAACGATGGCCTCCGTTGCACGCCCTTTTCCCTATCCTGGAAAACGGGAGAATTTGTGTTTCCCTGACATGCTTCAACGGAGGAAACTGAAAGAATTCCTTGAGACTCACTACACTTGCTAGTAGATGCGCTCTGCAGATGATTTCAGCTTGTTGTTTCGCCTCGCCCAGGACCTGGAGCCGCTCCCTGAAGCCAGGCCGTCGCTTTTGGTGTTCTGCGTCGACGAGGAGCTGGATGTAATCCGTCACTGTCGCAGGCGAGGATTTCGTGCCGCGCTCGCTGAGGCGATGCAGCGATTCGTTCAAATCTTTCAAAACTCTCGTCAGCTCCAACCGAGCCTCGCGGAGCTTTCCCTGCAATTTTGGCAGCAGATTCCTCCGAACGTTCGGCCTGGTATGGTTCATGGAAAGCTCCATCTCCTGTTTCTGCAAATCGACCAGCTTCTGGAAACCTGACATCCAACCAAAGGGCACGAAATTATTCCAGACTGTTGAAACACTAATAAAATGGAGAAATTCGGAGACCCTGACACATTTCAAGTTGACGCTTGAGTTTGGCGACTTCGTCGTCAAGGGCGTCTGGTTCCATCGGGTCCTCTGTGGTTAATGCCAGGCTGACTGGTTTAATCTTGGACAGGTCATTGGATAATTTCTGGAACCCTCGTACGCTCATGTCCCAATTTAGCTGGGCAACGTTCGTTTCATTTTCAGACATATCGGCCGAATACAGGGTGGAGTTATTAACCTGAAAATAGTCTCGGTATGAGATGTTTTCCGCCTTGACGGCCTTCAGGGCCACCGGGTCACTGCAGTCTGAGAAGGTGAAGGCGAAGTAGAAGTTATCGGTCGCATCTTTCCCAAACATCTTCAGGCAGGAATCATAGGCGTATTTTTCTGCAAGGTTCAGTCTCGCCCGGGTAGCTGGGACGACGATAACGATCGCACACAACTCCGTCAAACCGTTGACCTCGAAAAAGTTCAGAATCTGCTTGGGAATATAAGCATCTTCGTCCAAGCCTTCCGTATCCGCAAAACCAGGTGTGTCCACGATGGTGATGATCCCGTATTCTGGACTTTTGATGGTGTACCCCGTGACCCATTTGGTCTGAGTTGCACGACTCCCTTTCCCAGTCTCTGCGAATGTCATGTCGATCTCGTATCGCTTATCTTCCTCCCATTTCACGCCCATCAGGAAATTGAACAACGCATTCACCAACGTACTCTTCCCTGGTCGAATACATCCAGGATGTAAGACCCCACTCAATTAAGAAACTTTGAGTACAATGTATCGGTTGGACTGACCTGATCCGCTGGCTCCGAGCAGGAGCAATATCCGGCCGAAGCCATCTCGAGGTCCACAGGAGGCGTTCAGGGAATATCGGGCCACTTTATGCTCGTCATTTCGCGACAGTTCCTTCATGGGGACGAATTTTCCTTCCGGAACCTGTCGTGCACAGTTCTTTTCATTCATCATCTCGGGAAAAATTTGAACTCGATCAAGGTATACTTCATGGAATAGTACCCTTAACGAAATGACAGGTGAAAATGCATTCTACACGACCCTCGCGTCGTCAGACATCTATCAGCACGAGGTTAAGTAAGGGATTGAAAGGTATTAAAACCAGGATCAGAACGACTAGACTCACAGGAGGGGAAAACGATGTAGATGAGATAAATACTAAGGGAGATGAACGAGCGAAGAGCTCTAGGAGGATTGTACTATTACTTCCTCTGACTCTCCCATATCTTATCGGGTGTCAATACCACTATCTTGATAAACATGTAACTTTCAACTCCCATTGCGAAGCAGAGTATATACGGGTAGAGTTCATTTAAAAACATGCAGGAACGGCCCTGTGTGTGCATGAATCCCACATCCCACGTTGTGCGTAGCTGACGCCATCTCTCAAAATAAATTTGGGATTACGCGTTTTTCTTGGATTAATTGGGAACAGATCACCGAAGTCAAACTTTGATGAGGTGCAGTGAATCATCCGGAATGACATACCAATTGAGCGACATAGTCAATGCTTGTACGAGGGATCTTTAAAAAATGTCGCAGAATGAATCGGACACGGTCGAAGAATTATTAAATTATTTTTATCCTGCCGGACAAGCGGCGTTATTAGAATAAACTATTAGAGTAGGGAACATGGAGAATCCCTTTTAATTCACATGACTTCTTAGTCGATGCAAATGCAAATGAAATAGATGCAAATGATCTCAGTTCGTTCCACCTCGTTCGGGACCTGGTGCCGCTCTGTGAAACGGGGAAGTCGGCCTTGGATTCCTGCGTCTGTGAAGCTGGATGCAATCCGTCACTGGCATGGCCGAAGATTTCACGCTGCGTTCGCTGAAACGAAGCAACGAATCGTTCAAATCCTTCTAATTTCTCTTGGGTGCCAGACGAGCTTCTTTTTACATCCCCTGCACTTACCGATAAATATACCTAGTAGATTCTTTCTGATGTTCGACATGGAACGATTCGGAGGAAGCTCCGTCTCCTGCTTCTGCAAAGTCCACCAGCTCCTGGAAGCCTGCCAACAAAACAAGGAGCACATCACATTCCCAGACCGATGGAAACACTTATGACGTCATGGAATTACGAGACTCTGACTCCTTTTCAAGTTGAAGCTTGAGTTCGGTGACTTTGTCGTCAAGGGCGTCTGTTCCGTCGTGATCTCGCTGCTTAATGCAAGATAGACATTCATCGTAGACAAGTAATAATTTTCCCCAACGTTCCAATGCAGCCTAAAGAAGCTTGTGTCCTTTTAAGGCTTATTGGCGGAATTATTCACCTGGAAGTAATCTCAACATGGGATTTTCTCTGCCTTGATGTCCTCTTTGCCTGACGGTTCCCTGCAATTCGAGAACGTGAAGACAGCGTAGAAATTCACGTTGAAGTTCAGGAGCCATTCTTCGTTGTTGCCTATGAAAAGCTACCGATGGCCACAGAAATATTCAACATTCTCTTCTGGCATTGAGTGTGATTGCTTAGCAAAATCAACTCCAAAATGAGCTTCGCAGTCAGAAACCCACACGTAGGCTAATTGTCCTAGGCTGGTTGGAAGTGTACTTGAAATTAGGAGTGGAGAGAAATGCCATTTTATCATCAATTACTTTGTCACCGCACGCATTCAGTATTGGTCAGAAGGAAATTGCATACTGGAACTCACATCCTAGGAACACCTGGACAAATTCATTTGTTCCGGGAAAAGGGGTTGTATGCATTCATATATTTACTATTTATTTGGAAGCGAATTTTCCTACCCCGTTTCTCGTAGGAGACGATCCCCTTAGAATGTCTACTTGTATCATGATTATTGTTCCTTTCTGGATCGTCATCTGCCAGCCTACGACAAGTGACCCAGAGACTCAAAGCACTCTTTCACTCTTACAATATATATTTGAGTAAAACGTGCACCGTCCATTGGCTCCCTGCTGAAGAAAGTCATTCTTCTAACAGAGGTCTCAAGAGGCTGACCTCAGGAGGCTTTATGATGTCTATTTCAGCCCAACATTATGTCAACGGTTATGAGGGATGATCCCAACGAGGTCACCTTACCATATGGAGTGAAGGCCTTGGACGTTAAGATGCAATGCGTGATCGTTCCTGAGGGCGAAAAGAAATGAAGGACCTCGAGATTGCCCATTCCGCGCGGAGTCGAGAAACTCGCAGTGACGCTGCTATCGCTCCCTGATCCTCTAACGAACTGAACGGCCGCTGAGGCATCATAGTTTTCATGGGTCCGACCGCATTTCTTTCATTGCGGCCTAACGAAGACCTGCCATACTCCTAACTAGAATAATCGAATGCAGACGTGCTAGTTCTACAGCATTGCAGAGACGATTATTCGATGGATTTGAATGGGTTTGATTCTATGGATTTGAATGTTACACTAACAACTCACCCGTTGTTAGTGTGACGATGTTTTCCCGGTGTTTCGCGTCCGCGTGACACCAGATTAGCACGAAATGCCTTCTCAATCCTAGTTAGGAGTTTATGAATATACCTGCCTGCTGATGAATATGCCTAAATCATCCTGAATAATGCTCGGTCACACATGAATACGAGGTCTGGCAATAAAATAACGAGACTGTATTTTTTAATAGCTATATATTTTATATTATTGTAAACTGTGGTGTAAAATTTCAAAGTAGTTTCCTCTTGCAGCTATAGAGGAATTCCAGCATTTTTTCCAATTGTCGAAGCACTTCTGGAAGTCAATCTTCTGCAAGATGTTTAGAACGCCCGTCGTAACCTTCTGAATCTCTTCCACGGTTTCAAAATGTGTTCCCTTGATATGTTTCTTCACATTAGGGAACAAGGAAAAGTCACACGGAGCGAGATCCGGTGAATAAGGGGGGTGTTCAAGTACTGTAATTGATTTTTTTTTGCCAAAAACACCCTAACAGAAAGTGCTGTGTGTGACGGTGCGTTATCGTGATGCAAAATCCACTTATCGGGGAAAATTCTGGCCTCACCCGACGAACCCGCTGTCTCAGACGTTTCAAAACTTCCAGATACAACTGCTGGTTGACTGTTTCACTAGCAGGAACAAACTCACCATGCACTAGCCCTTTGCAGTCGAAGAAACAGAACAACATTGTCTTAACCGGTTAATCCGTTGATTTTTCTTCGAGTTTGATTTTTTGACGATTTTTTGACTAACAGTACTTTAGGTAAAGTGGAACTGCTCTGCAATCACTGCAAGTATCAGGACAAGTTTGTTACTGCACAGACTTAAGACTTGCACTGATAGGTTACAGCAATCGCAACTGACCCAGTGTTGCCACACGCATTACAGTGTTGTCAGTCTCGTTATTTTATTGTCAGACCTCGTATATCTCTTCCAAGCGACGCTGCGAGAAATTATCGAATTTTCTACCTTCCTCTATCCACTTCTAAGAATCCCCCTCGGGTATGCTTTTTCTTGCTCAAGACTACTAAGAAATGAGAATTGGTCATCCCCGGCAAACAAAGAATACTACATGGTCTTTCACCTGTGACTCAGAAATATTTATTTTAACCCCACATGAATGACAGACTGACAAAGACACATTATTAGTGCGAGATGAAAGTTTGATTCTTGGAATTACTTCTGAGATCAGACAAGCAGCGTTGAAGACTTACGGAGCCCTCCAACTAACCCTTGAACTCGCTCGCTCAAAATTCCACATCGCCGCCTTCCTCATCCTTGCACTTGAGGAATATGATGGCCACGTGAGCGACAGCATCTGCGCCCACTGCAGAGGGAACTGTCATGCAGACTCGTCCCAAGCAGCATGTTTACGTAAACAAGGTATCAATTCTTTGCAAACAATGTAAATTTCTTGCGATTGCCATGAAAATGACGTCACGTTTACGTAAAATTTACGTTCCTATATTTACGTCACCAAAGTGAACGTGTATTTTACATAAACTAGACGTCACTCCA
>CAJPEV010001522.1:0-63889 GCA_905338385.1 Darwinula stevensoni
GGGGGGGGGGGGGGGGGGGGGGGGGGGGGGGGGGGGTACAATCGATTTCAAAATCACCGAAGAGTTGTTCCGATGGAAAGGACATCAAATATTTATTCTTTTATTGGTGTTCGGCCACTGGATTTGCTATCACGAAGCGGCCCTATCGGCTTTCTCCCACGGAATCGAAACGACACGATGTTGCCCGTTTTATCGGTTTAAACGATCCGTCGATCCGAAATTGGGCGAAACGAGATCGAAGGCGCGAGGGAAAAAGCTCAGCCGACGGAAGGACTCGTCTTCGAACGCGTAAATGCTTTATGACCTCTTCCGAGGTCGTGGAGCTCGCTCCGAGCGATTTTCTGTGCGTCTCCGCCCCGACTCGCTCGACGCTGGGCGTTTCGGGTTCTAGCGAACGCAAGTGAGAAATGCGAGAGAGATTCGGAGAGCGAAGAGGGCGGGAGGGACTCGGAGCACTCCCCTCCCCCCCCTTCGTTCCGGTCGACTGACCGCATCGAAGAACTGGGACCGATTGGATTTCGTATTTTTCGGTTTTTCAAGTACTTCTCGGGTCGCGTCGCAGGCGGTCGATGAGGGCAGTCGAGGGCCATCGCCGAGCGGATGTCGATCCGGTACCGGATGATATTTAGGGAAAGGGGGAGGGGGGGAAAGGGGGCCGTGCCGGCTCGGGAGGGGTGCAGAAGGGTGTGTTGGCAACGCGATGGGCATATAACGAAGCCGTAAGTCTCCGGGGCCTCTTCCGTATTGTCGGGCTCTCGCCGCGGAGCAGTAAGGCGTACGACCGAAGGACGCAGGAAGCGTGACGGAGAGACAGCCGTGGCCCGCGAGAAGGCCACGACGCCCAGCCGTCGGCTCCGCGTCGCCCCTCCGGGTAGGAAATCCGGCATCACTTCGAGAGAACCGCAATCATTGGGAGGAGAACCGTAATCGACGAAAGGAACAACTCCCGTCGCGGTTCTGCGGTACCTGCACGCAGATCCGTCCCGGTGCGGATCACGCTCAAGTATCACATTCGCTTAAGAAGTCTTGAAGGAAAGGCCTCATCGTAGCGACGGCAAGCATTTACAGCTTGACGTCCCTTTTTTTTTTATCGCAAGCTATAGAGCAGGGCCGCCCGGGAACGAACCTCGTTTCGACTCTCGCTTCCGACTTCCAAATATACCAGGTGAAGGTATTGCATGATTTCATTTTTTTTTTATTAAAGTCCCGCTACGTCATTGTCGATAATAGATTTTCTTCACAAAACATGAGATTTCCTTTACGATAATCGCATGAATCGAGTTGGATGCTTGCGAAGCGCTAACTAATAAAAATAATATAAATTCAGCCGTTTCTGAGCATTTCGCATTTGCACGTCGTCGAAGCGACGAGGCTCTTAATTAGCCGAATTAATCGTCCCGTCATCGGGACGACAGAGGCTGAAAAAGACGACAGTGGAAGTTGAAGCGGAAGGGAGGAAAAGGGTCGATGCTTGCTCGTTGTCGCGGAACGAAAAGACTCGGACTCGGACTCCGCTCATGCAATTCCTTCCATTTTCCTTCAATTTTCGGTTTTGCATTCGGGAAACGTCCGTGCAGATTCTCGGATCCCTCGCTTCCATGCGTTTTCGGGATGGATTTTTTGGGGGACGCACGGAGGCGACGTCCTGAGGCAGGATCTCTTTTTTTTTGCGGGATTTTGACGGGTTTCGGTCGCCGTGGGCATTTCGCCCTCTCGTCCGTTTCTCGTCGTCGGTCGTTCGGTGCGATCGGCGATCGGGGATCCGATCGACGATCGCCGGAATCCGGGAAGAATCTCCGACTCGGGCTTCGATGGGAAAGCGAGAAGCAGGAGGGGGAGGGAAGTTGATTTAGGCGGGGCTTCCGGTACTCCTCCCCGGCAGAGCAGCAGCAGCGTCCGGAAATGAGAGAAGGAGGGGAAACGGGACGGAGGGGGATGGGAAAAGGGCGAAAAGGGATGGGCGAGACGGCCCCGAAAACAATAGGGGGAGTCCTACGTTACTCCTTCCGGTCCACGCGGACATGACTCCCGGCAGTAAGCCCCGTTCCGGGAATTCCCCGCCCCGGCCGCACTGCGCGTCTTCGTGACTCCTCGTCGTGCGGGAAAGTCGGCAGGTCGGACCCCGGCGCTGCGCGCAGCCGTCTCAGAATCCCGGCAGTCCTGTAATATGACGGGATTTGCACGACATGGAATCACTCGACTGCAATTGGGAGCTGAAAATAGTAGCAGGCTCGGTTCGTTGGGCGCTTCTGCTGCTTCGGGTGAAGGTCCTCTGCACGATAAGGATAGTAGTGGCAGGTCTGGAGCCTTTTTTTTTTGCGGAGTCTCAGAAACGTAGCAAGTTCATCGGGAAGGTGGCCCGAATCACCTTCGTCGAGTGGGAATGCCTGTCTTTCCTACGGATCCTGCATTTTCATTTATCGGATGCATTGCAGCAGCATTTTAGGATCTTCTCGATTTCGTTCCTCCGCAGACAGCAGAAGCTTGTCTACGGACGAGATTAAGTAGCTAGATTAGACTAGAGGTGTAGAAGTATATGAAGATGAAAATAATCGTCTTCACGTACTGACGCACATTCATTCGGTTCATATGGAAGACATGCTACGACGTGATTCTTAAATATAATTGTCCGCGAGAATACGTTCGCGTCGCGTAAGAGTACGCGTCGGGCATGCAACAACCGCGAAGTGATCGTGGCCGAGGCACGATGGTTCTCCTCGAAGGTTTTATGCATAATTGCGTAGAAGTTAAGATGGTGGAATGGCAGCTGAGAGGGGTCAAAAATGACGAGTCCGATTGCCGTGACGGTGTTGCGCATAAGCGGCTGACGGGCCAAAAATAAGTCACCGTAGATGCTGCGTCATCTTCGTTTCACGAAAAGCAACACGTCATAATATGCATAATAGCATGAAGGAATTGCTTCATCTCAACATGTTACCGTCTTTATGGAAACGATCCCACGACGTCGAAGACCACAATGAAGACGCATCGTCACCTCGACAGATCCCCACCATCCAAGATCCTCATGCAATGCCATCGTGTTGAGAGAGTGATGTCCCAACACGTCAATTTTGGCTCCTCTCAGCTGTCGTGCAGCTCCCTTCGAAGCTCACTTAAGAAATGCAGCTGCTGATCGGTCGATTCGAAGAATATCGGTAACGACTGCGGCATCAGTCGATGGAAAGCAGCTGCTCCGCGGAGACACCGGAAGAGAAAGGGAAGACGAAGCAGATGCGGGAGGAGCCATGGCCCCAAGCGAGAAAGGGAAAGTCGGACTTACTGCTTGCCTTTATGTCCACGTCGTTCGGGTGCATCAATTGGAGTGGCGCTGTGTGCTCTATGAGCATTTTAATACGAATTTTGTTGTGGGGGTTTGTTTACACTTACCTTCCCGTACGACCCTTCTGATCCCACCTTAAAGCCCCAAATAATTTCGGCCCGAATTCCGGAGAAATTCCTCTCGGTTCGTTCCACGTTTCAAGCAAAATTGTTCAATTCGTTCCTCGCCGCCCAGAGGAAATGGAATTGAACGCGACCACCTCATCCAGATTTCTGGCCCCCAATTGAGGGCTTCAATAGCTTTTGCATCTAAAAATAGTTTGCCGGCAAAAGTTACCGGCTAACCGGCAAGAAAGCCTCCCGAGTGTTTGCAGCATGGCAATCGGGAAGCCATCCGGTATAATCTAGTCGTTCTGTTAGTTCCAAGGCCACCATTACGTAATTTCAAGCAGAGTCTTTGAAACGCGGAAGGGTCAGTCCGCAAACGGTCTCGTTTTAGAAGCACCGGTTCCATCAATGGGTGTGTGGCGCAAGAACGGCACATGCATCGCTGACCCCGTTGACGACCGAGCCGAGCCTTACCGCTTTCGTATATGTCCGCCTAATGGAAGCCGGGCTGTTTGCCATGCGGCAACCGTGCTAGTCCAATCTCGCCCGTCTCGCGGGGCCCCGGGAATCTCGAGAAGGAGCATGCGCAAACGCTTCCGCTCTCTCGAGTCCGCGGAGAGAGTCGCCTAGAATGTATCCGCCGTTTTTTTATGCGTCGAGTAAGCATGAGATCGGGTTGAGGACAAGATGGGGTATCGACGGATGGTGCTTTTTCAATGAGATGAAGCAAAAATAACATGCAATATTCTTGTCAGCTTCTCTCTGAATGTCGAAAACTGGAAAAAAAAAGGTCCGCTTTACCAGAATGTGTGAAGTCAGCATGAGTTATTCTGAACGGTGGATGGGAATGGCCCGGTGAACCAAAATTTTGGCGGCGTATCGACCATCAGCCCTTCTCTCCCCCCCTCCCCCACCCATCCCTTTACTTGATATATTGCCTTTTTTCTCCCGCGATTCGGTGTCGCAGAGGCATCTCTGCGCGGCGAAAATGTCTCGTTTCCAAGCTGGTCTATCTTCCTGGTCTTTCGACTTCCCAGTTTCAGTCTTAGCAGAATGTTTATTTATCGGCATCCTATGGCGGCCGGCTACTAACAAAAACATTTGGGAGACAAACGCGGAAACCGTGCCTTACCTCGAATCCATTCGGTCCTCATCTAGCAACGTTCGACTCGGTTCGCTCCAGTACTTTTCGGCACATCGATCGAATCCACCTCATTCGTACCGAATCGGTTCCACGGTCTCGCCGGAGCGGCCTTCTTCGCATCCCTCCGTCGACTCCATCCGAAGCGTCCCGAGGCCGTCGTCTTCGCCTCTGTCAAACGCACCCTCGAAAGCCGGCGATTCGCGACGCCAGGACGAAGACGGGAAGGACGTGGACGCCTCGGGGTCTCCCGCACCCGCTTCCCTCCGCCTCGCCTGCACCGACGGATCCGAACATCCGCTCCCCTCCGTTGGGGTAGAAAGTGCGGAGAGGCTGGAGGAGCTCCCGTTCCAGGATCCGAAGGGAGAAGGCCTCGGGTCCCGCCATAGAGAGTCTCCTCCTCGCGGTCCCGCAGACGCCGCGACCGAGGAACTCGGTCCCCGCGGGGCACGTCCGCTCCGCGGCCAGGAGCGCGCCGCTTCGCGGTTCCCGCCAGCACGTCACGTACCGCGTCGGATCCCGAGGGTCCCCGAAACTCTCTCCCACCCGACCGCACGTCGCGTTCCACAGGCCGTCGTCTGAGGACAGTCGAGAGGAATCCCCTCGTTAAGTCTCGGCGGTTTACGAGCGCGATTTCTTTCCTATACGGCACGAACGGCAACAATATCTGTAAACCCGTCAGACCGACTTCGTTCGAACGGGGAAAATCATCCCAAATCATGGAACGCGTATCCTTCGGGGCAAAACGAGACTCGAACCGGTTGCATTTTAGGCCACGCTCGAACGTCATCTAGCGTTTTTCGTTCCCGAATACCTCGCCGAGAACGACGGCAGAACGAGGACGGAGTGCAGCCCTGGCGATCCTCGTCGAAGAATGTGCCGTCGGGGCAGACGACCGACAGAGGCGGCGATCCGTCCTTGCACACGACCCCCCGGTAGCAAAGCCGGTCGTCCTCCCACCATCCTTCCTCCTCGCACGATTCGGCCTTCCTTTCCGCCGCCTCCGTTCTGCCTCCCGAGAGCAAAGCGAGCAGGAGACCCAGAAGAGCCCGCATTTTTCGACGATGGACCACCTCGGAGGAACCGACGCGAAGAGAAAGAAAAAAAAAAAGGAAAGGGAAAAAACGAAAATCTCGGTCGGCCCGGGAGAGATAAAGAGGTCTGTGCAACGTCGCCCGAGCCGGAACGCTACGGACATAAACGAAAGCAGTAAGTAGAGGGCATCTGTTTCGTCTTCCGTGCGGACTCGTCGGCGATCGTGCCCGTGCCGATCGGTTTTATTCGTAACTCGAGAAGTCGAGCCTATTTCTCGCTCCGTTTTGTGATGCAGTGCGTAAACCGTCAGGCTGCGATGCTGCTCGTGCTCTCACCGGTACTCTCACCGCTCGACAGTCGGTCGGACTGCCTCGACGGACGTTTCCCTCTTTCCTCTTTTTTCGTTGTTGCACCCATTCCATCGTGACGAAAGAAAGAAATCTAGTCCGAGAGCCTAACGAGGTGGGCTTGCCTGTCGTCGGAGTTCCCATGCCTCGCAATTTTCCACTTATTTGCTCTCGAGGAAACGTGCGCCTAACGCAGTCGAGAGAGGTTTCGCGGTCGACGGCTGAAAATTTAGAAGTCGCCAAGAAACGTTTTTGTGGGTTTCACGCCGTCCAAAATGTTTGCTCTCCGGGATTCGTTCCTCGAAAAGAAAGAACGACGGTCGGAGTGTTGCATTCCCCTTCTCGGCATCCGTTTCGCGTCGTCTCGCTCGGGACGGCGGGAGGCATCCGTATCGGTCGGTCGGGAAGGGGTTTACCGCCCGGATACATGTCCGAGGCTTGCAGTACCCGCTAATTCGCGATTTGTCGCCCTTTCATCGGGGCTTTTTCCTTCTTCTCTCCTCCGTGTTCTCTCGCCTCCGTCCGATCGGATCCATCGCGAGGCGTCTCGCGCGAACGAGGAGCCTTCCGCGCGTCTCGCGTCTCCGTTCGTCGAGGGCCGCCCGGAAGATCCGAGGCGATTCGAGGGTAGAGATTTTATTGCGTGCGATGTTCCCGTACTTTTGGGATTTGGCGAGACGAGGACGAACGCAGTGGGTAGGCCATAAGCGGGATAACGAGGATCGGGAGCAGTAAGTAGGCCGGGATCGACGGTAAGCCCTCTATCGGACGTGCACGAGGTGGATGCCTCCGACTCGGCCTCCGAGGTGCGATTCCTTCACGGTCAGGTACACCAAGTCGTCTCCGCGTTTCACGAACCCGGCGGCCCTGCCGATCCGGGCCGCCAGGGCCGACTCCCGGTCGATCGTCGATCCCTCCTCTGTCGATCGACGATCCGTGAGCGACTCCGTTTCCTCTCGTTCCGAAATTCGGACGGGCGGGACGAACCCGGGACGACGACGGGGACGATCCCTCGCCGGATGCGATCCAGTCTCCCTTCCTTCCGGGACCGGACCGCGTGGAAGACCGGGCAGCCGGGTCGGATCCTCGCCAGCGCCTCCGCCGCGTCCGGTCGGCACGACGACACCACGATCCCCCTGGCCCGACTCCGATACGCTCGCGTCCTCGCGGCCGCCAGCACGCTCGCCAGGTGGATCTCGTCCTCGCTCGCCTGCACCGTCGCGCGACCGCGTCTGCGACCTCCATTCTCGCTCCGTTCTTACCCCGTCCTTTTACTTGCGGGCTCGGTAAGAACGGAGAGACCGGGGGAACGCGATCTCCGCCGGATTCCTCCGTTTCGACCCTTTTACGGGCTGGCCTCTCCTCGCTGCTCGACCCCCCCCCCCCCTCTCGTCGCCCTCTCGTTAAAGTACTGCTCATCGACGGACTTCGGAACGGAATCGCGAAACGCCCTCGTCGCGGTGGCTTCACTCTCGGCTCGGCTCCCCGAGGAATCCGCCGACCTGCCGCTTTCGTCCGGACTCCGCGAGTTCGGTCGGTCGCATCGGAAGGTCCAAAACCAGAGAAGGCGGGAGATCGCGCTCCGGCTCTCACTCCGCGAACTCGCGATCGCGACCGATGCTTCCGTCACCCGAGAGCCTCACCGGCGTGGTGCGGCGAAAAAATAGTTGCGGGCGTGCGAAGAAGGGAAAGGAGAAATGGTTCCTTCTGGCCCGCATGGAACCGCTCCGAAAATAAAATCGTGAATTACGAACGAGAACGAAAAGAAATTAACGCCCCCACCGGATGTGGGCGTTATTTCTTTTTTTCCAAAAACCTTGTATATAAAAAAAAAGTTTAAATTTGAGGCTCGATTCCCCTTCGAAGAGAAAAAAGCAGCGGATCCTTCGGGAAGGAATCGCCGCCGCACCATCCCTCATCGGGGCGACGGCAGGACCCCGCGAGAAAGGGACGAAACGCCGCCTCCTCGTCCGCGAAAATCTCACCGCGGAAGGGAAAAAGCGAGAAGAGAAAGACGCACGCGTTCGAGGGGCTCCGGGACCCGGTCATCGCGGTCTCCGTTCGCCTCGACCGCGGCGCATATCTCGGCCGCGATCCGGACGGCGAGGACCGGACGTTCCCCGGCGGCCGTCTCCGCGCCGAGCATCACGCAGTCCGCACCGTCCAGCACGGCGTTTCCGACGTCCGACACCTCGGCCGACGTCGGCAGCGGGTTCCTCGCCGTCGGGTCCATCGTCTGCGTCGCGACGATCGCCGGCTTCCCCGCCTGGACGAAAGCGGTCGTCACTCGCGCGAACGCGGAAGCGACGGAGAAGCGAAGCGAACGCGGACCGCGATGCACGCGGCGACGATGGACTTCCGATCCGCGAGGCTCTCGATCTCCCCGTTCGCGCCGAAGTCCCCGCGGGCGACCATCACCCCGTCCGACTCCGCGACGATCTCGTGCAGGTTCTCCAGGCCCTGCCGGTTCTCGATCTTGCTCACGATCTTCGTTCGTCCCGGTTTCGCCCCCTTCTCCTCTGCGACAGAACGAGGAAAGAGGAAATCGGACGAGAGTGAAAAAAACCGGAGGGAAAAGATCGCTCGCAAGCGATCCGGAGAAGCCCTTTCGCGGAGAGACTTTCGCGACGAGTCGCGGAGAGACTTTCGCGACGAGTCGCGGAGAGACTTTCGCGACGAGTCGCGGAGAGACTTTCGCGACGAGTCGCGGAGAGACTTTCGCGGATTCCATCCGCGACGAGTCCGGAATTTCCCGCGCGAGAGTTTCGACGCTTCGCATCGCCGTGGACGACGCGAGACCGCGATCGAACGGGAACGAACGGCACGTGCGTGCGGACGACGCGAGACGTGCGTGCCGTGAGGATTCCACGCGCATCGCTCGCCCCCGATCGCGAGGAAGAAAATCTCGGTCGCTTCCCCCGCGGTTCGCGCGGCGAAAGATGCTCGGACCGAGATCGCGTCGAGCGAGGAGAGGAGAGAGCATCATCTGCTATTTGCACGGGGAAAGGAGATGGCGAGGGAGCGAGGGCGATTCGGGGATCGGAACGGGAGGCGGTCGCCATACGCTGCGCCTGTGTTCCCCCCGAACATGCGTGATTGCGCGCGCTCGTCTCCGTGACGCATTCGCTCTCGACCGGACGGTACGGACATGACCGGGAGAGGTAAGGCCGAGACCGGGCGGTCGTCGCACGGCGACGAGCCTCCTCCGGCTCCCTCCGCGTCCGGATCGCTTCCGTGAGATCCGGACGCTTCCGTACGCTCCGGCCGCAGAGAGGGCCGCGAGGTCGTCGAGCGCGAGACGTTCCGGAATCGGAATCCCGACCTCGGACGGGACGGATCCGTCGCGGAGAAAGGGCGCTCGGGGGTTTTACCACGGCGACGAGCGGGTCTTCGTCGTCTCCCTGGGATTGGTCGCAGAGGCCTCCGTTCATCACCTCCCACCGCACCCCTTCCCACCTCCTATTCCAAGACTTTCGCCCTTCTTCCCCTTCTGCAGCCTCTCGACATGTACTCGAGCGGTGAGTCCCTCGTACTTCCGGGCATCTCGCGGCGTCCACGCGGGGTCCAACTCTCGTCGGAGATCCACGAACCCAAGACGCTGCGGATCTCGCGGACGCCGGCCGCGTCTCGGACGAAGGAAGCGAAGACGAAGTCCAGGTCGTGGGCGGCGGCGAACTCGAGATCCTCTTCGTCCTTCTCCGTGACCGCCGGGAGATCCACGGGGACGCCGGGCAGGTTCACGCCCTTCCGGTCGCCGAGGCACCCGCCGTTCTCCACCTCCACCTCCACCGTCCGGTCGTCCACTGCGAATTTCCAACGTCGCGAGGAGTTTCATCGAGCGGTCGGAGAAGTTCCTTTCGTTTTCTGACGGGCTTTCGCCGGGTGAACGCGTCACCCTACGATTTTATTATTTATGGTTATCGTTTATCGAGGATGGGTGAATAGGATCGATCGACGAGAAATTACCTTCGCGAGTTGCCGAGCGACGTTCGCGAATCGAATACATATCGAACGTCATCGCTGCGGGGCGTCGGCTTCGGCGACGAAAGGAAAACGGGGATCGAACGGCCTACCGTTCCCCTATATGATCGTCGCATGCCCGTTGTACGTTTTCGCGCTTTCAGCGCCGCGCTCTACCTCCACGCAAGCGCCCGCCGTTCGTTCCGCTCGTTCGACGCTCGCGACGGACGCCTCGTCCGTGGCTCTCCGCGAGCGTCTCGGCGACATCGCGCGCGGAGCCGAGACCGCGACGCGTCCACGCCCGATTCCGGCTCTCGTTTCGCCGGGGACTCGCCCTGCGACGGGAACGACCGCCGGTCTCCGAGAGGGAGGGCGAGGAGGGCAGACGCTCCGAGAGGGAGGGCGGGGAGAGCAGACGCTCCGAGCTCCTCTTGGAACGAGGAGAGAGACGAAGAGAAAATTCGTCGGGATTCCTTCGATTCGAGGTTCCGCGTTCGTCTGCGACTCCACGGTCCACTCGAGGCCTCGTCGGGTGGAAAATTGCCGTGGATGCGACGGACTGCTCGGTTTCGTTTCTCGCACGGCAAGATTACGCGGCGCGAATCGCTCTCTTTTCGGTTTTTCGTCGTCGAAGGCGGTCGCGCGTGGCGACCGGAATTCATCCGGTCGATCCCGGTCGTCGAAGACGAGAGTCGCGAAAAACTCGCAAAAACCCGCTCGTGGAGTGCAAAAGAGAGCCGCCGTTCGTCCGGGTCTCCGGAAGCACGATTCGAGCGCGAACCGGAGCTTCTGAATGAATCGCGATCGATTTCCTCCTCGGACTGGCGCTCGTCGCCGTCCCATTTCCTCGCTATTCGGAGGCAAGCGATTTCACGTCGTCCGTGAAATCAAGCGAAATCCTTCGGTCTCGTCTCTTCTGGATCCCTCGTCGGATCGTCGAGCGGCGAGGGGTGTCGTTCGGACGGACGTCGCGGAACGTCGAGATCGTTTCTCACGACCGGCGTCGTGGTCCGTGCCGGCGAGGCGTAGCCACCGGAACGGAGCCGGAGTTTCTCGGTGACGCGTTCGCCCCGTCCGCCCCCTGCCGGCGCCGCGAGAAACGGCTTCCCGTCCCCTCCCGTCGACACGGCGAGGGTCGGAGAACGACCCGAACGACCCGGGGTCTCGTCCCGAGCGCCGAGAGACCGCCGGCGAGGCGACGGACGTTTCGCTCGAGAAGAATCCGCTCGGACGTCGCGTCCCGTCCGCCGGACTCGATCTTCGCTTTCGGTTTCCTCGAGGGAAAAAAAAAGCTCGGGAATCGGAATGCCCCCAGATCGTTTCCCCCGTCCCGGATGCTCGCCCGGCATCCGCAAGGCAGAGACGAGCGAGTCCCCGTCCGACGCGAACGGGAGCCGCCGCGAAGAACGTCGCCGCGAAGAAAAGGCGTCTCGTCCACGCAGCTCCCGTCGCGTCGTCGGCCCCCGACGAGACCCGGCCGTCGCGGTGCGGAGAAAACGCGGAAGAACGCGAGGTCCTTCCGTCCGTGCTTACCGCTTCCCTCTATGCTCTCGCGGTTCTCCCCGCTGGTTTTCGTGCTTCGTTCCTTCATCGATCCTCATCGCCCCCCTTCCGTTTCCCGCCTTTTTACCCCACCTGGCCCCCTTCCCCCGGTCTCCCGCCGATCCCCTCCCCTCCCCTCCCCTCTTCCCCTTCCACTCACGGACGTTCCGCACGACGAGGGAGAGGAGACCGTCGTCGACGAAGATCCTCTGCCCGGGCCGGACCGCCGTCGCCAGATTCGGACGATCCACGTAGATGAGCCTCTCGCTGCACGCGTCGGAGCGAGCCGGGTCCGTCGAGACGATCGCTCTCCTTCCTCTCTCCAGCACGACTTCCTTCCCCTGTCGACCGTCTCGCGTTCGCGAACCCGCCGTCGTAGGGGGCCCGACCGACGCACGCGAAAGGGCTTCGCGCGGGCCTCGAGGCCGTCTCGCGACGGACCGGAGACCCGGCACCGCCTTCGCTCCGACGTCCCCCGTCCCGATTCCGCGTACGATGCTTCGTCCGCTACGTCGCTTACTCCGTCCCTCGAGAGCGTCTAGCGATCGGTCGACGGTAGACGCGTTTCCGCTATAGCGAAAACGCGTCCGACCGTTTCGGCCGAGGAGACGAAATCCGGCTCTTCGGCCGACGAAGCCGGATCGTCTTTCGCTTCGGGCCGGGCTCGGGCAACGTTCGAGCGACGGTGACGAGACCTACGATGCACCCGCGGCGTCGCCGCGCGGAAATACGAGGGGGACGGTGAGTCGCGTCGGCTCCGTCGGAATCGGACGCCGGACTCCGGCATCCGGACGACGATCGAGCACCGACGAGCGAAAAATCATCCGAGCCCTCTTCGAGTTTCCCCATCCCACGATGGATTTAAAAACCGTGGCTTTGCAGACGCGCGATCGAGAGGGTCTCACTAGAGACATCTATCGGCCGACCGGGAAACGATTCGTGGGACTCCCCACGGTCTACTTCCATCGGAACGGAGCATCCGAAACCTTCCTCGTTTCTCATCGATTCTCGGACGGAGTCGTGACGGCTGGCTCGTCGATGCTTTCAGGCCGAAGCGTAAGCGAAAAACCGGCCGAGAGAAGCATCTCGGACCGATTAGCGTTTAATCTACCTTCGCGAACCGCCCGTGCGTCTCCGTGTATTTTCTTCGCAGAGAGAAAAAAAAGAAATCCGAGGAGTTCGTCGGAGGCGTTCTCGGACTCGGGATTCGACCGACGAGAATCGTTCGTCGACTGGCGAAACCCTTCCTTGCCTTTCCCGGGGAAAGCCGACGGGTGGCCATCGCACCTTCGATCGACGCTTCGCCCACCCGCCACCATCCGGCCCGGTAAAATCCGTTCGACCACCATCCGGCTCGCCATTTTCGCTCGCGACTTCCCTCGTTCCCGCCCCACTCGGCCTCTTTCGACGATCGGGTGCCTCGGCACCCGACGGTCGAAAGGACGCCGTCGAGATGCAGAAAGATCGCTCCGGTCCTCCGCGAGGCGGATTCTTCTCCGGACTCGAACGGCAGACGACAGACCGGTCGGACCCGGCCGGTGCGAATCTCCGGTCCCTCGGTGTCGAGGGCGACGGCGACGCAGTGGGCATACCCCGTCGCCTCGTCCGCCTCCGCCTCCGCCTCTCTCACCATCCTCAGCGTCTCCAGGTGATAGTCGTGCGTCCCGTGCGAGAAGTCGAGTCGCACGATCGTGGCGCCCTCGCGGTACATCGCCTTCAGCGTCTCCACGCTCCGCGACGCCGGACCTGTGCGGGAAGACCCGAATCGGTTCCGATCCTCTTTTCGACGCGATCGTTCGACCGTACCGACGGTGCAGACGATGCCGGTGAGCTTGGGCACCTCGGGCCCGAAGGCGGTCCCCGGGTCCCCCATCTCGGGTTCGATTTATCGGAGAAAGGAAAGTTTCGCGATGGGGTCCAAAAAGTCGTCGTCGTGGAAACCTAATCCGCAATCGAATTCACCATTCTTGGCTTCTTCCAGAGGGATGGATCCTACGTCTCTCGTCGTCGCGAAACATCGATGAGCTTCGTCGAACGTGAGTCGGCGTCGTGAATCTGGCAGGATTCCCTTACCCCTTTTTCATCGTGCCTCGTCTCTTCACGCCTCACTGTGGGGCGAAAATATATTTTTCTCTTCGCCTCGATCGTGGCTCCTCCAAAAACGAACTCTTCGCGGCTTGTAATTAAAAAAATTCATACAGTCTAAGGTGTCACGACGTTGGGGGAGTCGTCGCCATGGAAGTGTCAGGCGGAGAGAGACTTGGCACAAGCTTGGCTTCTCGACGTTAGGTCTCTCGCTTGCGAACGGCTCCGATTCCTGCATCTGGCCGATCTCTCCGCTCTGCGTGAGTTTTCGCTTCCGGCCCAAAATCGAAGCAAGTCAAGGACGGCAGGAACGAAACTGCCGAAGGCGAAAATCCACACGATCCCATCTCCAGATACGCAGGGACGAGAGATCGAGATCGCATGATATCCTCGTAGGAAATCGACCTAAGGGAGGGGGACAAAAAGCGTCGCTTTTCTGGTTTCGTAGCCTGGAGCTACAGACGTCAGACTCGGAGAGTGGATTCCGTTCCGGCAGCCACTGGAAAGACTCTGCGCTGGGGAGCGAGGACGTCCTTCCTGCGTCTTCCCACCCCATCCACTGCAGTGTGTGCACTTCGCCTCCTCCTCGTTGGGTGAATGCGGTTCTCTTTCCTATCGCGAAAGGAGGGATGGAGCAATCGCGTGTCTGCGGGTTCGCGTCACGCACCATCGTGTGCCGCGAGCCTGCCCGGTGTCACGTTTCCATCAAGCGGGGTCGCAGTCCTTGCCCTTTCCTCGTCCGTATCGAGGGACGATTTCCGTCTACATCTTTGTACACCGGATCGCAAAGTGAGTCCACTGACGGGGGCTATAACGCATAGGTAACAAGGTGTATTATGGCGCCATCGCGTAGATATGACGGTGGCGTGTGAGAAATCGATTTTACCATTTACCCAATACTTGCATCAGAGTGCCACCGTTGTAAAATACCGGAATTAATCAAGAAATTGGTTTGTGTAAAGATGGCAGGTCGTGAAGTTTTTCTGCTCGAATGGCATGACCTCGATGTAATCGGTGGGCAAGATTTGGTAAGTGCTGTTTTCGTGCGATGATTGCACCACATCCCCCCCCCGGGCAAGAATTCGCTGAGCAGTGCAATCGATTCTCCGTGTCACGTCTCATACCTGTGCGATGGCACCATCATGCACCTTACAGATCACGTTCTGAACCGGGACACACAAGCCCTAATTCTGAAACCTCATTTAGACTAGATCGAGGGGCTTTCGAGCTCGTTTTGGTCCGTAGAAGTCCATGCATTCTCGAAGGACCGTTAACAAAAATAGGCTTCAGCTTCGGGCCCGACGTTTCTATCACCCCGTTTTTTCGTTTCCGTAGTGCAACCGGTGACTTCACCGCTCGTCTAATCCGTTCGAGGCCCGATGGGTTTCCTGTTCCTGTTGCCGAGACCTGCCGTGGAGGTCACCTTCACCCGACCGTTTCGAAGATGCGGACGAGATCGGAGAGGATGAAGAAGGCTGGATCCGAGTTTGGGTCTTTCACCTGCATCCAGGTGCCGCCGGTGTGTGAGTTGCTTGCTTCTCCATTTCAAAACCCTTTCTCTGGTTCTCTTATTTACTGCTCTCACGCAATTATTGCTCGTTCTCCTTTGTCAACGATGGCTTAGTTTAACTACGAAAACCGGCATGGAAACGCCGGCGTCGATCGGAGGCAACCGACCCTAACCCCAGGCTGTGGACACCCCGAAGCGCGTTGCGTCGGGATCCAGGAAGCCCGAATTTTTTTTTTCAGAGACAAAAAGACTTTGCTATGCCCAAATGCGATCGGTAGCATGCATAACCTGTACGGCCTCCTTATGCGTCTGCAAGGATGCGGACTCAATGGGGTACAATGAGATACAATTTTTCGTCAAGGTTCACAAATTTTTTTATTTATTGTCGAACCATGAAATTACGTAGCGAAAGTAAATTCTGGTCAATGGGCAGGGCTTCCCAACCTTTTTCACGCACGACCCCAAAAGTCACGATCATACCATTCGGGACCCCAAGCAATGGCCGAAGTTCGACAGGCTCACCCCACCTATGCGCTAAAATAGACAAGAAAAAAACATAATATGGCATTTACAGTAATTGCCGGTTCGTGACCCCAAATATGATCTTTGGTTGGGAAGTCCTGTTCAAGGGTGTAATAGGTCCTCAATGGACCCAACAATCCTCGTCCATCCAGTGAAGCATGTCGTTCACGTCGGCGAGGATTCAATCCTGGAAAAGCAAGGGAAGATCGATCCCTTCTCACACGAGCTACACGCGCAAACTCTGGTCCCCCCTGGTTTTTATACTAGCCTCCCCTTCATCAAGCCTGAGTTGACTTTAAGCAAGTGGCTCTGTTTTCCCGTCCTAATAATCAACGTTCTACGAGTCGGTGACACCTCCCCCTGATGTGGATGTAGAGTATGAATAGAAATGTGCGAAAATGAAGGTTAACAGGGACATAGGCGCAGAACCCAGGGGGGCAAAGGGGCATGTTTACCCCTCCCTCTTTGTTTAGAGCTGCAGCTGGGGGAGATCCCTGTGTTACCCCATAAGGGTATGGAGTGTGAGGGCCATGCCCAGTAACCCCCCCTGTCACTCTGCTACCATAATAATGCTGGGCTACCCCAATGGATTCCTGGAATAATTCCGTCCTTGATATTTCAGGGACATGACCCCCAATATTTTTTAGAAGTCGGCGCCTATGAACAGGGCGCAGTAAGGGGAGGGGAGACACAGGATAAGCATCCACTCTCGTCTGGTTCGTCTTAGTCTCTCTCCCATCTCGGGCCAGGTTGGACCTTCATCGTCCTCCCATGTCCCTACCCTTTTAAATCATTTTGCGCTCTTGTCTGCTCAGCTATTGTAATTAATGAAGTTCAGAGCTCATCTCTCTAAAAAAAAAAAAATAGGGTGGAAAAAGACCCGATTTATCAGTCCCGACGTCTGGGCCTTCTATCACGCCCAAACCATTGTTCGACAATTTTGAACATTGTTCAAACCATTTGTCTTCAAAAAGTACATTTTTTCTTAATTTTTATTGCAGTTTCAGTTGCTTGCACTCAACAACTCATACATGTCAAATATAGCTCTCATAATTGAGTTCAGTTAGTTAAAAAAATTCCGAACACTCGGTTTTTCATGAAGTCGCCCTTTATTTCATCGTTTTCTGGAGCTATTTCAACTTTATCGAATGATGACGTTCGCTCGAATACCATTCTGTTCATGCAACAAATCATGTTTCTGCAGGGAGCAGCACTTCTTGGAAGGAGAGGAGAGGGTCCAGCATGATAGTCGTCTCCTGAGTGTGATGGGGACTAATTTACCCAGCGATAAAAGTCCTTATGAATTTGTTTGAGTCCTGATGAAAGTCGAATGGTTTGAAGCTTGAGCATCGTTTCGTCCTTCGACACTCCACGGTCTCGTCTATCACGAATAACCGTCCCAAGCAGGAGGTAAACGGATAGACTTGCCTTATGGCATAGCAAAGAAAAAATTCGTACAGACCATCATAAGGAACCAATACCGGGAAAATGATTCTCTACTGTTGAGTCCGATCCTACGTTTTAGTATCTCGACGGCATTATAGACCCAAGAAATCACGAAAAGCCCCATATTTTGAAAGACCCAGAAGGAATCTTGCACCTTGGACACGGTTGCATGGAAGAAGGAACCTACTGGCAGTGTGGCGACAGAAGAGATGTTCTGCACGAGCAGTGCAGTGTCATTATTCTAGAACGTCTCGACTCTAGCGTTATCAAACTACGAAGTCGGTCAAGTTTTGAAGAAAAAAAATAAAGCTACAGGTGGGCGTCTCGCACTTTCCAGTTATGAAATGCTTGCTGTTGGAAACCGGGAGGATTTACGACTAGTCGCTTCATGTGCCAGGTGGTAAATGTACATGAGGGTTAGTTCTTTCTTTGTAGAAATGTTTGGAGTTTCGTTTTCAAGTGAGGAATGCATCAAAGTTGACATGGGAAGCTCGCTTCCAATCGTGCTTTTGCCCCAGGAGTTGCATAAAGAGCAAGCCAACACTAAAAGGGATACGTGATCGAATGGTGGCAGGGTATCCAGCAAATGAAGAGGGATGGATTTATTTACTTTATCTGTGTTGACGATGCTGAATCAAACGGTCAATAATCGTTTAGAGTATGACACTCTTTGAAAACAAAAGTAATAATCAAGCCACGATTGAACTACCCATACAAGAATTGAGAACTTTAGCAGTGATTTACCGAGTTCAGTCAAGTCTCCTTTACGGCAATATGAGGGATATAGAATCTCACTTCAGAAACCCAACATGTAAATGTGTAATGTAATTTGAGTGCAGCTTGTGTGATTCACTGAGGTACTTTAGAATAAAATATTCGAAGTTACAGCAATTTGTGCGTATTACAGCGAGTAGATGATAGTTCCACGAAAATATTCCAACTTCGGGCAATTATGACTTCGTTACCTACTGGAAATCTGGCAAACCTTTTAATTTTCCTATTTCAATAATTAAAGGTAACAAATACACTGCTGACGTTACGTTTTTGGCTTCAAGTCATAAGACCTCTCAACTAGTCGCAATGTGGTTTTTTTTTCCGAGGGATCACGAGGTTCGTACCTTTCAACGCCGTCAGACAGGATAGGAAAATGAAGCACGCCAAACGTTTTCATTGGAAATTAAAACATGATTTGCTACAGTTACAGGATATACTCGAGTCGTAATGTGGAGGGCAAAGCTACAAAAACCAACTGGCCCAATAAATAAACCAGGTTGAAAGCCAGCTAAGCAAAAGAAACTGAAAATTTTCTATTAAGACTTCATAGCTAACGATTTCAAGGTGTATCACACGACTGAAACGTAGAGGTCTGTGTAAAACTAATTCATATTAATGATGATAAGAAAAACTGGCAAGTTACAACAAGCCGTTACCAAGATAATTCCAAGGGTCGGGTCCCTTCCAAGCGAGCAGGAGCTGAGAATGATAATGCACGACCCTCACAAGTACAGACATTATATTTGTAACTAATAATGTACTAATATTCTGTGTGGAACAGACCACTAATCCTTGAAGCACCTCAAGAACCTTATCTTCCTCAGCTACTAGGATAACCGACATTTCATTGCTTGCCTGATTACTAGATATTGCGCGAACTATACTACTTAAGCTTGATGTTGCAAGATTCATATTGAGGGATGTTTACAAGTACGTTCCAGTGGTTGAAAATTACTAGGCCAGTAATTTTCGTGGAACTGGCTTTGGGGGCAGCATGATTCGCAAGAGCACAATTTTTCTGCCTCTCTTTTAGCATGTGCCCACGCAAATTCACCAGCGGCGCCAAAACGGATGAAGCAAAAATGGATGCGACCCTCAGTTATACTTGAGAAAGTGGAAATGACGCTTCGGCGTCTATTTTTGACGCTAGTGATTGACCCTTCCTTCTGAGGAGAGAACTAGAAACGAAAAATTACATGTTCCAACAGACATGCTTAGACATCAATGGCCATCGCCTTCATTATTTGCATGTTGCAAAGTACGTACATCAATTTCGATTGGATATTCTGAATCTGCATGAAAAATTACGTTCAGTAACGTATTTTCACCATATAATTTGCTATTGTAACTAAAATATCGACGAAAAACCGTGATCAGGCTCTGCTCCTCGGTCTGGTGAGCTTGTAGTCCATGTATCTTATGATCCATCTTATGAGAAAATACTGGAATTTCTCGCCTGGCATTAGCAGATGGGTACGGCACCTTGGGCGCCACAATTTGCATAGTGCAGAAGTCACGTAAGTGCGACGAGTTGTGCGACCCACGAAGTAAGATGAGTTGTGCGACCCACGCTGTTCACTACTTTAAAACGATGCATAAACGGCGTTGAATGGAGAATCCGCAGACGAACGACACAAACACGAGACTGCATTCTGGTAGAAGCGACCCCAGTGTCGAGTCTGCCCTTTTGTCCCGAGGCTGTCTTTCCGATTTTTTCACGCATTTCACGACGAAAAGGTCTAGACCTTCCCTAACGACAAGAAACATACAACCGGCGGAAACGGCCCTCGTGGCAGAGCGTCCGCGTGCCCGTCCGGGAGGCTGGGTTCGATCCCAGCCGCCGCCTCACCCAGGCCGTAATATGGGTACACACTCTCCCGTTCACTCGAATCAGGTACCATGGACGCTCTGCACCCGGTTCAATCGAGGGAGGGAAGAGTGCGGTAATTGGGGACGGAGCTCCCCAATTATTATTTTGGAAGGTGGTTCATCACTCTTGCACGGAATATTAATATTATAATTAATATAATGTGGCGAGTTAAGAGTTATGTATTCTCTTGAAAAAAAAAAAAAAGAAGAAGAAGAAGAAGAAAAAGTTTCATGAATGAAAGGTGTCCTACATGTCGATGTCGACGGCATCATCAAGGTCCTCACTGCAAAAGATGAAAAAAAAAACGGAAGCCCCTCCCACCATAGTCTAGGATTCTTTGACATCCATGACATCGTTGGGAGAGACGTCGGAGGCCCGCATGTACCTTTCCACGTAAGGCTTCCCGTGAGACCCCAAGGATGCATAGTCAGTCAGGAATGGAAGATCCAGCATCCCTGCCTTGAAATCTGCCAGGAGATACACCCAGCACTCCAGGACTCCCCCATCCGTGACCTGAATGGGTTCCTTGCGACGGATGTAGTGCTTTGGATACCCCTCCAGGATGTCCAAATTGGCCAGCATCTCCTCGTCTACTTCGTACACTTCACCCTTCACGTGCTGAATGGTAGGCACTGGCTGGTCAATTCGCAACTTTTTACCGCGCCCACTCCCCAATGCATCCGAAAGAGGCTCCACGGAACTCACATGCCCAGTGCCGGGAGCATCGAGGAGATACGGAATGTTGTACCGGGATGCTATGACCAAAGGAAACAGGGTACAGGTGTCACCGACTCCCACGAACCGCGAATTCCCCCGGTCGCTCTGGTCCAGCCAGTGATGATTCGGCTCTCCTCGCTTCAGCGTCCCGTAGACAAACACCCGGTCCCATCCCATTTCCTGGCCATTCAGCCACATCAATGCATTCACAAGTGCTACATTCATGTTCGAAAGGGCAAGTCGGGCAAGGATGGTGTCTCCCAAGTGAGCCCAGGGCAGGACTCACGTGCCATACAATAAATATCATGAGAAATTATCAGGAAGGATATGAGAAAACAGTCTCAAATTCTCATTCACTTTATTCTTCTATTTTTGCCGATGGCAATTGTAAATAAACTGGTTCCTTGCTCTCGCTTTCGCTTTCCTCTAGCATTTCACAAGCATGTTGATTGCATATACTTCGAAAACCTGAGTTTTTCCAAGTGCATACAATATACATGCTCTCCAACATAAAATCTATATGCTTTTCAAGCAGGTAATGATTCATCATTGCTGCATGGAAAGACACTGTTGCAAATAGTGAGATTTCACCCACACACTAAAACATTGAAGCATTAGCACAACTTCAAAAAAAGTTTTGCTTGCATAAAAAAGTGAGATTATAGTAGGTGGCCTTCGTGCACTCATTTGTAAACAATCTCACACTGAGATTCCAAAGATATCTGCATGAGAAAAGCTTACTGAACTTAGCTTTCCACCAAGCAGCTGATCACAATTGTGGAAAACCCAGGGACATTGACAGTCCAGAGTAGTGCAAGGAATGTGAGGGGGAAAAGCATATCACCAGAGAAAAAATTAAATTTGAAATAAACCAGCTCTACGATCACAGAAAAGGAAATCTTTTTGTTTGTCCATCACATAATCATGAAGAAGCTTCTGCACTGAACCCTTAGTAGAATCACACCTGAAACAAATTTTTTTTTATCATCAAACAATTGCATGGCAAGTTTTTAGTCTGAGGAAAGATGAATGATAACCGAAATTACCTGGGGGATTGGAAACTGATGGGAGTGGAACCTCATTGGTTATGTTTTTTCCAGGTTCTGTTTGATTGAATCATACCTGAGAGATATAATGCATAAAAACATATCACTCTGCTAATAACACAAGATTCAGGAAGAAGCATAATTATTTTAGAATTGAAACAAAAATTGCAGAATGAATCAAATAAATATTAATGCATAATTTATCATTGGTGACCAAGTATGAAAATATGCATAAATATATGTAAACATTTAAATAAAGGAAAAATAGTACTTTCAATGCTATCCCTTCAATATTAATATTATAAATACTTTACATTTTAATTCTGTGGCAGACTTTATCCTGCTGGTAGTAAGAACTTGGCTGTAAAGCATTTTAATGTCTAATGGCATTTATTGCTTACCTAATCATTTCTATGATATATGGGAACTCGCCTTCTTCATTAAAAAACTTGAAGCATATAAGTTTAACCTTCAGTTCTGAAATTGTGCCAAAAAGAAAAAAGAAAACCAAGCAAGAAACGAACTGAAAAAGACACTCACAGTTGGACCCGTTGAGGAATGACAATGGAACCAAGTGGGATGGTATGGCCCAACTCCTCCAAGCTCTTGATAAAGGCAATCTTCCGCCTGAACTTGGATGACACAAAGAGGGATGCTGTCTTGATGAGGATGCGAACAAGGAACGTGGGGTGTACAAGGTACAGTTTCTTCAGATTCTTGCGGAGGCGTCGGTCAATCATCTGATAGCAGCGCTTTAACCATGAGAAGCCAGGGATGCAGCTTTGAGCTGTCCCTCCATGGAGGTAGACTAATACATAGTCTTCTGCCACCAGTGCATCCAATGTTGTGAGGCAATACCTAAACAGCAGCCCAAGACAGTTTATGACAAGACATATACTTAGTGGGTTGAATGAATGCTTAAATTTGTACACTCCTAACAGAAAAAGACACAAGGTAGAATGTAATAACACATATTAGAAGTTAACCTCTGATAAGTTAAAGCCATCATTGTTCCAACATTTATTTATTAAACCACATTCTTGAATACTACCTTCAAACTCACAGAAATAGGTTGTCCATGACATAGCTGTAATCCCGCCGGCTGCGATCTGGGAGGTAGCATGCACTGAAGACAATTATGGCTTGAAGATTATCTCCATGCTCACTGTTCATGTATCCACCATGGGAGAGGACTTTTTTGTACGGTTCAATGACGCACATGTCGATGCGCTTCTCAATCCCTGAAACCACCACAGATCTCCAGTTCCGTTCCTCAGCAACTTCCACTTCCCTTGGGAGTGTTGGAATTGGGCTCTGGTTTGTTGGAGTTGGAGTTCCACCATCATCTCCATCGTCCAGGATTTCTGTCAGTTCCATCTCACTTATCTTCTCCATGATTGATTCCTCAATCTCATCAGGGGTGTGAAGGTCATCATCATCGTCGTCGAACGTCGCCGATGCCAGTGTTGTATCATCAGCAGAGATGTCAAAGTCTTCAGCCACTTGCAGCACCTTCCTCTTGATTTCTCCTCCTGACTCTCGTTTATCTAATCAATGATAACCAATATCCCAATCAATTTATAAAGACCAGACATTCTAACTAAGGAATACAGGAATATCTGAACATCACTTCCTTCAATAACCAAATATTCCCCTAGTGACTCACCACAGACCATCATTGCATGCAGACGGTCAGAAATGCCTCCATTGTTAGTGTAAGGTCTTTCACAAAAGATGTTAGTACAAGGTAACAAAGAAATGCATGGACACCCAACCAGATCAAGATCTATTATGAAAAGACATCCACTGATGGCAGTCAGTAGATCTTCCCATTATAACGACACCAATCTGTCACAACAAACTAAAAGTTTCTCTACCCCAACAGAGAAGAAGCACAAGAAACCAATGCAAATCTGCAGATTTGATGGACCTTGGACAAGCAGGCAGCCCCAAAGACTGTTGTTCATACCTTCCTGAGTATCTTCTTTTGTTTCTTTACGCACACAGAGAAGAGAGGCCTGGAGGTAGAGTTGTATGTCATCATCCAGGAAAGAGCAATAATGACTCCAATTCTTCAGAATGAAGTGGCGCTCCTGCACATCAAAAGTGGAACACAACTGCATGGCAAGGTCCAGGGTGATCTCATGTGGCTGCCACTTCTTGAATTCCTCCATCTTGGCCTTGACCTTATTCTTTAACTGTATCTCAAATTCCTCTTCTTCAACTGCCTCTTCAGTCTTCTCTTTTCCATTCTCACTTGCTACCACCCCCTTGTTTTCTTCACCCTCCTCCTCTAGTTTGATACTTCTGGTTTCCTTTTTATCATATCTCTCATCCTTTTCTCCACTGCTGTTCTCATCCTTAGATTCTTCTTCTGAGGCTGGACAGTGTATCATCAACTTCTCTGGCAAGGACATTTCATCTTCAGCTTGGTTGTTGTACAAGAAGGCTGAGTCAAGGATCTCTGACTTTTCCATGTCTGGTAAGGGGCTTTCTGCATCTTCTTCTTCAAAATCAGGCCACTGGAAAGAGCCTAATCCCTCATCGTCATCGTCATCAGGGGACGACTCTGGATGAGTGGTGCTGTCACCATCACCGAAGACCAACCTCTGACAGCCATAAGCACTTGTCTTCTTGATTTCCATTGGTTTTCCCTTGCTGAGGGGCATGGTTGCAGGAAGGAGTCTGGGGGGTGGGAGTTGTACCCAGGCTGGCAAGCGCTCAACCCTTGGGACTTGTTTGGCCTTTGGCTGCACAGGTACAACTTGAGAACGGAGACCAAATGTCAAGGTTTCCTTCTTGATTGGCCTGCGGTAGTTCCAACTCAGTGCCCGGGTACGGAGGGACTCTATTCGTTTTGTCAGTCCATCCCTCTCACTGGCACTCCTGTCTCGTTTACCTTGGCCTAACATATTGTTATTGAGCATCATCAATAGTGGCTAAATAATAGCTCATTAACTCCTAATCCAAAAAAACCATGCAGCTTTTAGCAAGTACAGTGTATTTCCATACAAAGCCCACATTTGTTTTTTGACTAACTTCTTTTGTATTGTATCATTTCAGTTTGTTGAGGTCTCATTCGAAAGGGCAGGGTTCCCCATTTGAACTTTATTGACATGTACAATATGAATACAGGTATGATCAATGGCATAAATGCCACTTTTTCAGTCTTTTCCAATAAAAACAATAATTTCTACACTTGAATGCAACAAAACACAGACAACATGAGTGGAAGTTAATTACTGCAAAGTTCAACAAGTACTCCAATATTCTGGATGCACTTGTGCAGCCTTCAGCAGTAGGAAGCAATGGTGTTCTCATGCATACCTAGTGAGACCTCTGTGAAGGCAATGGCAATGCATCATTTGGGTTTGCCCAGGTGGCTGCACTTGGAGCCACATTGTACCAGCAAACACAATGAACACATTCTTGGATCAAGAATAGAGGCATTTTCAGATCAACGCGGAAAGAACACGAGCTACAAATGAGCAATGAAACAAGACAGAAAAGGTGGCCAAATGTGCTGTGTCACAGAGGCACATAATGAAATGAGTGGTGTGCATGCCAACAGTGCTTTCTCAGCACTCACTCCATCAATAGATTAAGTTCAAAGTTTAACATGAGAAACCTTTCAAATGAGGGCACCTCAACGAACTGATATGGAGCAGTACAAAAAAAGTTATCCAAAAATATGGATTTTATACAGAAAACACGAGTTCTGCAATTGAATTCAACACTATAATATATGTAGAAGCAATTTTTAACCCTTTAATGCATGATGTAGCAGATACATACCAAATAAACATTTTTAGAATGTGCAGGTAGCAAGCTCCTGAAGTAAATCTGTTTGTAACCGATGTGCAACAGTCTGGTCCTTATACCTAGCAACTATGCAGTTGCTAGGTGCCATACACTTCTGGTGGCAAGCAAATTAAAACCAATCTGGCATTGTCGTGTAGCAGATTGACATTTTTTAAATTTAATTTTCTTAAACTTTATGCTAACCCAGGGTCCAGGCTCATCTGTATTTTTACATTTTTTTTTGTGTTGAGGTATGTATGAATGTACATACCCCAACACAAAAGATGGACTGACTGGGCTCTCTAGCATCCATGCAACATGTGCTAGAAAGCTGAAAATGCTGTTTGTAGCAAATGAGCAACAATAACATTTTCACTGCTTTCACTCATTTACTGCTTACAAATTTGATTTAAAAAATGTTTTTCATTGATATTATAATTTCTGTAGACAAGCAGAATAAGAGAAGGTATTCTAAAATGTATTTGTAGCAAAAACCATGAATGGAATGTATGTGTCTACTAGTGCCCAGTCCATTTATTGACGGAAAAAAACTGGAGACTTAATGAAAGTTCATATAAGACTTGTCACATTGGCTTTCTATGGAGAGAAAGCAGACTTCTTCCAACAATTATCATAATAAAACAGCGTTGGAAGGTGTACACTAGGTGGTAATAAAATTCTGATAATTTAATTTCTCTATATGATCCAACAAAAAAGAGAATCAATTATTCATGCTAAGCAAGTAGTAGTGAGAATATAGGGTCTTTTATGGTAAGTGGGAGAATCTCACTTCGACTGAGTCGAACATCAGAGAGACCTGAAGTGAGATTGGCCTTGTAGGTTTCTTCATCCTCATCAAGTCCTGCACCATTCAATTCCTGCTCTTCCATCATCTTCTTCATGACATATGGACTTGCTGGGAAATCCACTATCCACCAACAAATCCAAAATCATGCTCTGCCAGTGCTTTTCTTTAATTAAAAAAAATATATATTCCAATCCAAATACAGTGCAAAGAGGACTCACCAGTCTCAGGTCGATACTCATCAGGATGGGGAAGATCAATGTCAAGATCCCTCATCTTGGCTTGAAATGAGGCTGTGGTTGATTGAGATCGAGCACTGATCATCTTGGCTTCATCAGACCCAGATTGAGTCAATGTTCGACCAGATGCTGTCCACATCTCTGGTGATGAACTTGTGTCGAGATCAGGTACTGGAGTCAGATCTTCCTGTTCATAAGGTCCATTCACATCAAGTGAATCCCTTTGGTCCCAAAATGACAGGTCAAATATGAAAAATGCAAAATTAATCACCACTATTGACATGAAACTATTAGCATGCAGGAGATGAATATTCAGTCTCAGACCAAAATTTAAAAGAAGCACAATGATTTCCCAGAGAGACAAAAATTTTCATTAGTTCCATCACTTATATTGACATTGAAGAGGGTCAAAAAGATTTCAACTGGGGCCAAGACACTTTGGTATCTCATTACTTTGTGCACCACCTCAACATGGAAGAGAACTCAAAGTTGCTCAATAAAAATTTTCTGGCTGGCACAATTTTTTAATTGATAATGTATACACCAGTGGCAGAAAGGGCTAGTAAAAATAAGATCAAGACAAAATAGCAATTAGAGCAAATTACAAAATTGATTTAATAAAAATGATGCCCTGAGGCCATAACTGAATATTCCCTTCATTAGTGCCAGTGCCTGAAGAACAAGGTCCAATGTTTTAATTTTGTCATCCTGATACGTGACATTCTGAATGGGGCATTTTACAGATTGTGAATGGCAACTCCTAAGCATACTGCACTGATGAATGCAAACATGCAAAAAAAGTTATTCATGCTTGGCTCTCCTGGGGATAGTTATATGACTGTTTAAAAGCCTTGGTAAAAAGAAACCGTAAAAAGCAACCAGAGTAGTTCAAATCTCTCTCAGATTTGTTGAGTCAAAATTTTCAGTTGGATCCTTCATGTGTTTTGGCTGGAATAAGGTGGTAATTATTACTATCAACTATTATTATTACTAGTAATTATTACCACCTAGCTGGTATACTGCTACTGGTAGAAGCTGGATTTAGCTCATCTTCCTAGCCAGCTAAGAAGTTGAATAGTAAGTAGAAACTGAATAGTAGAAAAGTAGCTGGAATGTCCGTAGGAACTTCCATGGAACCCTCAAACAAGGAGGAGCTCTTGTTTTTGAACTTCTGAAGAAGTTTCCAGCAGTTTTAACTACCTTTTTGTGCACAATAGGTGGTTTAAAATTTTACTAGAGCTTTGAAGGCCTGTAACTTTGCCATATGGACTATTCTATTAGAAGAAATACATGAGATAGTGAATTCACTTTCTGAATGAGTAAAGGACAAAATCAATTCTTTCCAGCCAAAACCTAGTAGCTTTCCACCTGGGAGCCACTTGGAAAACTGCCAAAATTTACTGATGGAACCAGCTTATATTTCCAGTTGGAATTTTTGATTGGGTCTTTAGTAATAGAGAATACTGCATAATACATGGGAAAAAAGAAAGAGAGAGACTTTGGCAGTGACGAGGCTGAGGGCATCAGAGTCAGTATCTGGTGACAGGAACCCACGAGTCCTAAGAGGATCACAGCCTGGTGGTACAACAGATGTTCCTATCGTTGGACCTTCTCCCCCGTCCTCACTAACAAGTGAAGAGAAAGTCAGAAATTACCTTCACACAATCTGTACTGTGAGCATATGAAAAGATGACATATTTTTTAAATATCCAGTCTGTCTTCAATTAATTATTTTGTTAGGCAAGGAAGAAACCCAACTTCTATAGGAATGAAGTTAACTCACCTGCCATCCATGCCTAGAAACAACTTGTGCCTTGTACTCTTGACTAGTGTATCTGTTAAAAACCACAATACACCAATTTCTTCACCTCATTTCTAGCTTTCTTTGGTTAAAAATGTCCTTAATTGAGCACATGATCAAGTAAGTGTTCCTTCATTTTCTGGCAACAAGAGTTATTTATGCCATGGTTGGATAAGGGATTCCTCCCTTCACCAATGAATGAACATTCATGGTCCACACAGCAGATGCATGGATAAAAACCATTCAGATATGATAAAAACAGCAGTATTTAATTCACGACTTTTTCTCATGCACTCATTACATTCCTTCACACATGACATTAGAATACACTAAAAACATGAAGGAGTACTAATGATAACATTCACTGGGGTGAAATGAGGCTAAAATGGAAGAGCTCTACGATTTTGCTACAATTCATGACTTAAAGCAGATGTTGGACGGACGAGGGATTTCAACCGAGACTTCAACATTGCACTGAGGGAAAAATATGAAAAAGCTTTCCGCAGCAGGAGGTACAGTGCAAGACAACCATGATAAATCTGCTTCACAACCATTCAAATAATATCTGGGCATACAATTAATGCAGGAGATTCATGGCAAAAATAGATTTTGATTTCCTCTCCATGTAGTATTACATCATGAGTAACTTTTCTAAGGAAAATACCCACAACATAATTTGACAGAGTAATGCATGCAAAAAAAAAGCATGGACAGTTAAGATGCAATGCATTGGGTCTGAGATCAAGTAACATGTTTTCAAGGTTTTGGCCACAAAGAGAGTGGGAGATGGAAGTCTGAAATCAACATGTGACTATGATTTAGATGAACCATTCCTTTTTCCTTTGGACTCTGGATCCAGTATGGGAGTGAATGACAGCTTCATCAGCATCATCAGCGCCCTGTGCACCCGAGTCCTCCTGTGTGAGGTAGGCCCCCTTGTGACGGGACAGGGAACGACCAATGAGAACTAACATGATCACCAGGGCCACAAATATCAAAGCCAGGACTCCTGCCAACAAATCAAATATGTTGAATCAATGACATATATTTCAACACAGTGAATTTGAAACCAAGATAGGCAGTCAAACACAGACATTTACAATGTTTAGAAATGCTTTTCAATCACCATCTTGTTTACCAAACAGTATAGTACCATGCATTGCTGTTATTGTATCTACTCAGGCCCAATTAAACTTTCTAAGATTCCCAATAAAAACATCAGATTTCAGAGAAGTTATATCTCAATTGAATGCATGCAGATATTGTCCAAACCTGCATGAAGGGGTTCAGCTTTTGAACAGATGTTGAACTAGTGTGTTTTATTTTGTAATGCAGCATAGTCTGAAATGAATCCCATGGAAGCATTAGCAGAGAAAAATGGCAATGTTAATCAAGGTTATAATTTCTCCTAAACCAGTTCTTGACATTGATCAATTCACTATCCATGACAAGGTATCACAACAAAATTCTACTGTGTTTGAAAAAAGTTACAACTTCACATGTATACTTCACAAAGGCATCCAGCACTGAATCACAACCCTCTTGCAAATTAAAGTGGCAGCATTTCATCACCTTAAAAAAAAATTCCACATTCATGATGCAGTTAATATAGATTTGCACCAAATTCAGTGCTGTGAAAATTTACTGCACCTGATATTCTTTTCATAATTAATGAAACTGAAAAGTGTATTCAGTTTCAGTACCGATGAAAGCTTTCAGCAATCTGCATATATTGGCTTGGGGATTTTGATTCACAATTCAAGTCTGAAAAAAAATATTTGTGCTAAAGTTTTCCTCCATACTTTAACACACTGTTCAGAAAGTTTCTGACTGAAGACGGAGATGAAATCAACCAGAACGTAATGATTTAATTACATTCCACATGGCCAAGAATACCATATGCACTGACTCCATGGGGTCAGGCTGATGCAGAGCACTCTCCTGAAACCTGCACCTCAGGTGTTTTGGGTCTTCAGATCCAGAAGGTTCCTAGGTCAATTATTCTAGACTCATACCATAGTCTCTTGAGTGGCGCGAATCGCAGAGCAAGTTGGATGACATGGGGCTCTGTCCTACATCAACGGTCTTTTCTTTGTCTGAGCAGATCGCCCAGATCTTCATGTAGTCCATGCAATTAGCAGAATGTTTTCACTGTAGCAGGCCTAGCCTTTAGCCACATTTTGTGTGGGAGGGTCAGAAACTTTCAGAACACCCTGTATGCTTTTCTAAGTTAAAAATCTTGGTTTAAAAATGGAAAAATCAAAACTTCAATATCTTCCTCATCTATATGTTTTAATTTTTTTTTAAAGAACAAAACTTTGCTGGAACAAAGGTTGACTCATTCTACTGCAGTTTGTAACATTATGTTGCCAATCTACAAATAGCTGAGAAAGGTATTTCACCTCCGAGAATGGCTGAGTCCCCAGTGTGAAGATACTCTTGAACAGTGCTAGGATCCACAGAAGGTGGGGGTCTTGTTTCCACCATTTCAGGGGGATGAGTCACTGGCTCAATGGCACAAAAGTCTTCATGGATTGTCTCTGCAGTCAACAACAACAGACAACTCCAATCAACACTCATCTACTTTACGAATGCCATGCTGCATGGCAAAAGAGGTATTGCAAAAAATTCTTAAACAAACCAGGGGTCCCATTGATGTTCTTTGGTGGGTCTTGTTGGAAGAGGAGCTTGAGAGGGAAGATGTCATCAAACTGTACACGGGAGATGCAGCCCACAAACCCATCCTGCATTGTCTCATTCTTCCCTATGTAGAAATACTTGATGTTGTTGAACTGAGCATCAGCAGATCGACCAATTTTCAGGTGTTCAATCATTGGTGGGTAGTTGTCCACCTGCATGCCAAAAAACATCACATCTACCAATTGTCATCTATTATCAATAAGAATGGATGGGAGAATGACTTTCTTGCCTGGAGAATAAGCTTGGAGCCAGATTCCTCTCGTCGAAGGCGGACATCATGGAATTGGCCAGCATTGAAGATGTGATCTCGGTAGATGAATTCCTGCCGCTCAAACCCAAAGTCAAAAACCAGCCTCAGGTGTCCTAAAGAAATATTGAGAACTCAATTGAAGGGTATGTACACTCACCACATGCATTTAAACTGTAGTTTTGTATGGGAAAGAGTCATTTGCAAAAAAAAAAAAAAAAAAAAATTTAGGTGGTTTGTGTATTGTTTAGTCACCAATGAGAACAGAAAGTATTTATAATATTTTCATGTTATAAACATCCAGGGAACAGAGTTTACTTTGTATCAAGACTGTACCATGCACTCTGTCTTGTTACCAAACAGCATTTTACATAAAACTGAATAAGAAAAATTGAAGGTCATAATATTGAGGACAACTTAATGATTCTGCTTTACTAACAAATAAATAAATAAATGCAAATTAACGAGTCACAGTCTGAAATGAGACCTTCTGACACTGCTTTCCAGGGAAGGTGACTATCCACTCAAATTTTCAATTCAACCCTCCACTGCAGATGCAAACATTCATTCTATAACTTGTGGCTTTAACATCCAACATTTTCAGCAACATAAAACTTCTTATTAGCTCATACATGGACTTGAGACAATGCATGCGCCAAATTTTGTAACATAATATCTGATATTTTTGGAGAACTTTTGAACAGCAAGTCCTAAAAGAAAATACAGATTTAAAAAAAGTACTGGTACCGTATTCACTCATGTATGAGGCGCATTTTTTGTGCTAAATGTTTACACGGTATGCTTCATTGAGGATTTCACTACAGAAGTACAGATTCACTCTTTTACGTATTCAGCCAATTCTATTGTGATTACCGGAAACCATCCCATTTTCCCCACAAGGCTATGAGATTCTTCAGAGCCTGGCTCAATTTTGCCCTCACCTCCATCTGCTTCCGTATACAGCTTTCCTCGACGTCAAATGACCTATTGCACGAATGCCCAACTCCTTCGCTTCCTGAATCACATTGATTTCTCTGCAGCTGTTTAACTTTGCCATATATTTCCATCCTTTTTCATGGATAATAAAACAAATGTTAGGGATAATGTACCCTCCTTGATAAAAGGTCAGGACAGCGAATAAAAACAAGGTATGACCAGCTTTGCCTCTTATTCATCTCCCTTGTCTGACAATTTTCGCTGAGAAATAGGGGGGTGTACCATATACTCAGGGAGTCTTTTCTTAACACTAATTGGGACCTCAAAAGCGGGGTGCATCTTATACTTGGTGGCGCACTATACTTGAGTAAATACGGTGATTAATGTGATGTGTTCATAGACACACATTGCCAACAGTGTTATGCACTATTGGCAGCTGTTCAAAACTTAAATTGTTCAATGTTGTATCCACACCTGGTCTAACTTAGACATGTTACTCAATAGTTCCCATTGTGGTTTACATGTTGCTTATTTGGTCAAAATGGTATCAATGGTCTATGGATGAATGCATACCACTGTTGGAGACCATAAGTGTGAGGTACTCAAGGGTGTCAGGAGAATAGAGGCCCACAAGGAATCCCTGGGGGTCTGTGGTGGTAAACCCAACCCGGATGTCTTCAGCAATCGTGCTCTTGTATGACCCATCAAATGTGAACTTCACCATAAACTGCTTTCTCATGTTCACACCAATCTCATCAGCACAGATAGGACCCTTGAAGGCAGTCCAGCGGCAGTCACAGATGTAGTGATCGTAACCTTCATGGCATGTCCCATTGTTCAAGCAGGGATCAGAAGGGCACTTCCCAACGCAGCCAACACCGACACCATATGTCCCTCGCTCAGCAGGACTTCTCAAGTCCATAACCTTCCCATTCACCATCAGGGCACGCATGCAGCCCACGTACCCGTCTCTCCAGTCTAATGCTGAACCTGAGGCACACGACCATCTAGATTATACCTCTCCTGAACTAAGACTTAATAAGTATGTTCCTACATTACACAAGTATGACAGTTTCTTTCTCCATGTCTATTTCTCCAACAGATTTCATGCTAAAAAGCCACCAGGAGAGGCCTTAAAATTTCCAGGGATTTTTTCATTTTACTTCAATATCAACTGGACAATATTTCAAGTCTTTGAATTTGTTATATTCTTCCTATTAAATTCTTATAGTAACAATTACAACTTTTATAATTTTTCCACAATCAATTTCAGAAACATGAAAAAAATAACCCAATAAATTCATTCAGAGGTCTTCATTTGAACTTTCTCCCTGGAAATATCAGTGTCTCCACATCTAGTCCTTTTCTGGTCAAGCACTATGATTGAGCAGGTAAGGGAATGAAAATGGGTTATAGCAAGACATGGATTTAACTTTAACAGTCTGCTCTACATTAAATTTTTTTGCATATTCCACATGTTAACACATTCATTGCCAATTATGGCAATGGCCGTTTTCGTAAAATCATTCTCCCAGCATCAATGATGGCTTGAGCCATTTAAATGCCTGGCAGTGAATGTGTTAAATATAGATTTAGAATCAGTATTCTGGGAAAAGGGACTGACCAACTGAGAGTTTTGAGGTGAGATGCATGGCTCGCACAGGTCCCCTGGATTCATGGACCTCTTCGGTGTAGGCACCATCGACTACAACACGAGCCTGAAGCCGATTTCTCTCCACATGCACTGAATGCCATTCATCATCGTTTAGTTTCTTTGCTGTCTCTACATTAACTCCAAGAGAACCTCCTCCAGCTGAGTACTCAAACTGGATGTGATCTCCACCTACAGTCAATGATGGACATAACTGACAAACCAGGCAGATCAAGCATAGCTGGAAATGCATGTTATTTTTGGGCACTCAATGTCGCTATCCTTCATGTGCAAGTATTAAAAACTGACTGCACTATTACAAGGGAGTAGTAACTTATATTTTTCATCAGCCCTGACACTCACCAATGATGCTGACTTTGATGAAGTCACTAGGTCCCTGGCTGTGAATGAAGACAGCATTTTCCTGGGTGGTCTTGAACTCAAAGTAAATGTCCCCACTAAGACCCATTTCAAAGGTAGGAAACTCCAAGTTGGCATCCTTGATGCGAAAGGTGATGACGTTGTCAAACAAGGTGTCCCCTGTACACTCTAGAGGACCCAAGGTAAGTTTGACTTCCTTGCCCTTCAAGTCAGTGTCCCCAACCCGTAGCTGCCGTACTGGCAAGTGCTCCTTGTATTTGAGGTAACCAGCATCCATGTTCCACTCATCCTGCCCTGCTGGATTGATTAATCATTCCAGATAATGAATTATGAATACCATTCAACAAAGTCATTTAATGTAGGACCTCATTCCAGGAGAAATTTGGCATCCAGTCTCAGACGGGGAACCATGAGTTGTAACCTACCAGTCCATCATGATTACTTTCTTTCATTGCCATTATTCCTAGTGGTCTAATGCAGAAAAACTAAACCCTAAATTGTCATTATTCCCTCAGAGGACCACCATGATAGGTCTATTGCAATGACATTCTCAGTTGTAGCTCATGGTGTAATGATGCAACACATTCCATGTTATAAGAAAACAGATGAGAAAATAAGGAAAGAATGGTTCCTTTCATTGAGGTTTTGCTACAGAGGCTTTCTTTTTTTTTCCCTATCCTTATTCTGAAAGAAGAGCAAACAAGGGATTTGTGCTCATCCAGACAGGCAAACAAAATCCAAAAAATTGCATTAAATCATGAGTAAATCCTTATCAAATCAGGCAAAAAATAGGCTTATAATATTGACTTCTGACTATTATTGAAAGCTGCTTTTCACATCCTACACTATATAAGAGAAGTCAAAAAGTTTCCATAGCAACTGGAAAAATATTTGGTAAAACTCCAATTTGTGCCAATCACTTTTCAAATCATCATGGCTTCTCTATGCAAGACTGGCATATTTTCATCCACATGAGGTAGCACTGGGTGAACATTTCTTTGAGAAAAAATGTCAGAACCCAAAAACTTGACATGTGAACTTGAGCTTGGAACAATTTGCCACAACCCCAACCTAAAATGGTCAAAACTGTGGCCAGTGCTTCCAAGACTCATTATGCCATTTTTTTGGACATGAAGAGCCACTGGTCATTCATCCTGTACCTACTGGCTTAATTATCATTGCTACTACCTGCTAGCCAGTGAACACATACCAGCATTTAAAAAAAACCAAACCTTCTCTTGTCAAGAGTGATCCTTTACCATGCCAATGCTACTCCTCACTGAGCTCAAGTTCTTAGTGACTTCACCCAAAAAAACTAATTGAAATGCTGCCACATCCCTCCATTCTCCAGATCTTTCCCCATTGACTTCTGGTTGTTTGGAGAACTTTGGAGAAGTTGCTTTGCGAGCACCACTAACCCCCTTGAAATTCTCTCAGAAGTGTGATTTGACAGTGGTTCTGACATAGCCCCAAAGAAATGTTCACCCAGTGCTACCTCATGTTGATGAAAATATACCAGTCTTTCATTCAACTATGTTGAAAAGTGAATGAATCAAAATGGAGTTTTACACAAAATATTTTTCATTTTATTTGACTAGGGTAAAACCACCCATGTTTGGACAGTTAAGCCAGGATAGGATTGTGGTTCACTTGTCATGCCTTAACTCTTTCACTGCATAGTGAAATCAATATGGGTTTGGGAGGACTAGTTGCTGTGTGAAAAAACCTACCACCACAGTGAAAGAGTTAATGGTACAATCCAGATATTTCATTTTTTGCATCCAGCAGCAGAATATGAGTAGGTATGAGTGTGATAAAGATGACCACTGAAGCCTTATGACTTCCAACAATTCCTATTACATGGGTGCTGAACTTAAATGCGAAAAAATGAAGTTCAAACAGAATGTGGTTTGGACACACCAGAAGTAAGGTGGGAATCTGCTCATGGCATGTGCATTCCCTTGTAGCAGTGCACTACATTCCCTAGTTTCCTGTGGAATAAGAACTGATCCCAGAATTAACAATACCACATGGGAAGCCTTTCTCAAGGAAGGTCATCTCCATACATTTTCTTGAATTTGTCCTGTTTGCAACATGACATTCATTTTGAAGTCATGCTCAATGATTGTGGCTTCTGCAAGTCATTCACTTAGCAACATGGTCATCTTGGGTTAAGAAGAACTCTCTCTGACATCAATCTCACAAATGTGTAATCATTAACAATAAATGTTAGTGTCAAAACTTAGGTGGTTTTAACCTACAATGGAAACTTTTTGACTGCCCCCATGAAGTACTAAGCTATATCTTCAAGGAGAGATACATTTCCACAGATGCCACCAGTATGGAATAGTTAACATTTCAGAAAATGAATCCATTGTTGCAGACTTGCTTGGTACATTTCCACCTATATTCTTGAAGCATTGATGTGGTAATTAATTCATGTTGATGACATAGTGTCTTTGTTCTCTGTATCTAGGATGTTATGTGGATTCTTAACCATCTTTGATTTTTGTCATTTTTTGTATTTTATAATTTTCTGCAAACATAATAAAAATTTCACAATGTAAGCATTAAGTACCTCATAACCCTAACTACTAAAATAATTCATTATGATGCAGTTTAAATGGTCTACAGAGAGAGATGAAAAATGAAATTCATATCAGAACAGTCTATGCTATCAGATGCAGGGGGGTATCCCAACTTACGGGGGAATCTTGTGAGTGATACAAAAATAGTTCTGATCTACCTGATCTGGGGGTCCAAACCACCCCCTTCCTCTTATGGGCACACCTTTATACTAATAATTTTTACCTAAACTCAGATTGCAGAGATGTGCATGAAAATTTTTCCACCTTTGTTCATTGTCAATTGTATCACATCAATAGTAGTATATATAGAACATAGAATATAACAGAGCATAGTTGTAGTAGGAAAACAGTATAGAACAGAGTAGTACATATAAAAGCTGAACATTTTTTATGGATAACTCTGAATTTTGGTCAGCTGTGAGTGACACTGTTAATGAGTGTGGGCTTACCAATCCATGTTGCATAATGCCATGGACAAATATGAATCTGATGAAAAATGACAAAACAGTTATTACTGATTATTAGGATAACTATGTACTGAATTAATTTTGTAGGAGCACTTCTGATTGTGTGATTTGTATTTGTTAGGGGAACATCTAAAATTGAAGCCACAACTCCATACATAATCAGTTTCTTGCAGTTCAGTTATCACTATCTCTGTCTTAACATCAAAAATAATTTTTTTAATGTATTGATGATAGTACTGATATTTTCCACAGCTGTCAACTTTATTAGATATATTGATTAATTATTCTACTTAAGTTTTAACATCTTGCATATGACATTACACCAGATCATTTCCTCAGCCTTCTTTTAGAACTGAATGTTCCCTTTGTCAAATTCAGAGATAATTACTGAGTTAATTAAGATGTTTATTTTAAATATATCAAATTCTAGTTAATTTAATTTAATCATTTAAATACAATTTATTTAAATTAAAAACAAGCAGTTAAAAATTAAACAAAGTGGAATCTTGTATTTTGGATATACTACTTTCACAGATGAGGTTCAAAACTATGGATGGGACCTACCAGCATCACAGTTGCACCACTTGGAAGGATCTGTACAAGATGAGTAGAGGCCACAGGAACATTTGTGAGAACCAGGAAGGGAATCACCCCAGTAATCCATGATCTGGTTCTCACGGGATACCCACCATGATGAGGGACGGAAAGTCTCAGCTCCCTGGTGCACTGGTGTATTGAACAGCTTTGCCCCCTTGCATTCGAAGCGTATCCGCTGCTGACACGAGACACTTCTATTCACCAGGTGCCCAATCTGCTCCATGTCTGCCTCATAGTTTATTTCTTGAATAAAAGAGCCTGGCTGTGAGAACCCCGACACAAGGGTTCCTGGTTTTAGATTGTGGTGGACCAAAGTGCGTGTCTCCGTGTCATCTAAAAGATAATCAACATAAATAATTCCTTGAACATTGCTTCAGTCCATGTTAACATACATGATACAGGGTGCTTTATTTATCAGTTAACCAACAAGAATGAGAATTAATATATTTACAATAAACATACACTACAGTAGTAACATTTCATCCTTCATCCACAGGATGTCGGCAATGCCACAGAGCAACCTTTGTTAGGGTGGCAATTTAATGGTATTGAATACAGAATACATATAGGTAGATCTACTGCAAATGGAATAATGCAATGCATTACTGGTAGAGAACCTTGTGGTAGCTTGTGGCTGGAGATGCCAAACAGAAAGAGTGATCTTGAGAGAACTGACCAAAGATGCAGGTGACAGGGAAAGGATGAAGAGGGCCACTGCCATCAACATCAATGGTGATGGAAGCCCGTTTTGCACCCTGGTGGGACTGGAGCCAAGCCTGGCAGGAGTGTGGGTGGGCAGGGATGTGACAGACGGCCCCAGTGTAGCCAGTGGAGTCGCAATTGCAAGAGAAGGATTCCCAGGTCTGCTCACAGCGCCCATTATTTTCACATGGATTTGGAGTGCACCGATCCATCATTTGACATGCATCCAGGAGAATGCTCTGCTTCTCTCGCATGTCCTGCAAGGAAATGAGTCCATGAAAGTTTAAATACATGACATCGACAATACATTTTTCTCTCTCCAACTTAGAGAGAGAAGCTGTGCTTCACAGCACAGCTTCTTGAGAGATTACTAAAATTTTATTTGAATCTTGACATTGGAGGTAACACTTGAAAAGTATACTCATCAGTACCCTTTGAGACATGTTCCAGGTAACATTCATACCTTCACTTGCACATTTGCAAGCTTGTTAGGACATTGTCCACAATCTTTGTGTCAGTTTCAAGGTCTAGGCCACAGACTTTCTTGCTTCAAGCTCCAAGTTGCCCCAAAGACAATGTCTTTTCAATAGATGTTTCCAGAATGAAGGAAGTGGTAAGTGGAATTCACCTGATAACCAGTGTTCAATAACTCTATTGCCTCTTTCTTGAAATTTTCACAGATGATGCTATAGGTATTGAGAATTTCTATCATGAGAGTGTTGCAAGACTTTTGGAGGGCAGTATAATAGGAAATGTGACTTAGTTGAGAATCACTGAAATCAGTCAAACTTATGAATGCTGGAATACCTCCTTGAGATTAATTTCATTCAATTAATTTTTGAGATGGTATAAGACAGACTTAACTTTAAAATGCGACAGTCTTCATACTTGCATTTAAAATCTTTCAAGTTCAACCATAAAATGACTGACCTGATTGCCCCAGTTAAGGGGATGCTGGAGATTCCCATCAACACTGATGTATCGCATACATCCAATAAAGCCCTTCTCATCTTTCAGACCGCCTACAAAAAGCCAAAAATAAAGACCAAATAGAAGAGCATCTCAAGACCAAATTTCTTGAAACACTCTTCACTCTCTCATCATTAAATGATTATGCTTCTTCAAAACACAGCTGTTGGTAGCATTCACTCATATTCATATATTGCATGATACATTTATGCCATTTGTTCAAAGAATAATAAAATGGAATTCTTGCTAGGAGAAAACAATCTACATACAAAAGCATCAGAGAAGTCAGTGACAACTTTCATATATATTTCCCTTCTCTTGTCTTCCTCCTCTGTTCCTCTTATTTAACCTACAAAATTAAAATTTGTTCACAGAATTGTATTTGTGCATCTATACGTCCTTCTTTGAAATCTAGCTAATCAAAAACTGAAGCTGCAGTCTTAACCCCTACATTATATTAAGTCATTTTCAAGCTTCAGCCTTGATAATGCATAGAGACCTTGAAAGGAGAAAAATCAAAGAAAAAGGGCAACAAACCAGCAATCCAATAATATGGACCAGTCTGGACTTGCATGCGACGGACAGTTGGCATGGGCCGTTGATCTACACTTAGGGTAAGAAGATTCTCCTTCATGGTTAGCATCACACTATGCCATTCTCCATCAGCAAACACCTCCTGGAAGTTGTCCACTACCACCATGGGCATGTCAGGCCCTACCACCTCCACCATGATACGGCCCTCCTTAAGGAACAGCTTCAGGTGGCCCACATTCATCATGCGATGATAAATGAGCAGTCCATTCTGTTCATATGTGCGAAAGTCTAGTGACACATTTAGTGTCAAGATCCCCTCATAACCTTTCAGCTTCAGGTGTGACCCACTGGTGAGGAACGTCACTGGGATGATCTGTGTCTCCTGCAATCAGCATTTTCAAAAAGAACTCTTTAAGTAAGTTTTGAGAAAGAAAGTGATACTTGCCTGCAAGTAAGCTTGCTCACAAATACCAGCATAGTAAAAAACTTGCTCCAAGAAAAACCCAATTAGATTTGTGTCACCACAAAATGCATGCATTTTAAACGAGAGCTGATCTGTTTTCCCATAGAAATGGTATCAAACCCTGTTCAAAGTAAATTATTACACTCTAGATTCAGTAGTGAATCACTGCCACTCACAAGACTATTGGCCATCAGGGCTATATATGATGCTTTTCTCATATTATCTCACTGTTCAATCAAACACCAGAGCATGTGTAGATGTTGTTATGCACATAAAACAAACTATGTATGAGGAGTGTTATTTTTGCCAAAGGAGAATGGCAGGAAGGAAATTTTTGACAAGACTATATAAAGGGCAAACAAATTGTGGGGGGGCCCTGTAGGGGTTCTTGTGAGTCAAACAGCCATGCAGACCACCAAGCATTTGAATGATCTTTGCAAGCTGAAGGCATTAATGGAACTTGGACTGTTGGACTAGTAAACCCAATAGGCTAAGTTTTTGGGCAGTTGTCAGGCAGAGAACTCTTGCTGGTTATCTGGTTGAGTCCTTATTTGTTCAAATCACATCAGCATGCCTAGGCTCATTTTGTGCCATAATTTCTGTGGATACTGTCACTGTCTCAGTTGATTCTGGCATCTGCACAAGGAGGTAGCATTTGAATGACATCACTATCTAATATTTTGAAGCTACTTTTTTTATTTCTTTCCAAAACTAAGATTTTCCTGGCTTAATAAAAATAACTACTTATCATGAAAAATTAATATAAATGTTGTTTCTTGCTGCAAAAACCACCAAAAAATATAAATAGAAAACAATGACTTAACATTTTACAATTAAAATATTAAATATCAACTACATTTTTGAATACATTTGGTATGCATCACCATAGGGAGATTAGCCATTGGTTTTTCTTTTCATGCTTGATAAAAAAAAAGAAACCCTGTGCAATTCACCTGGCAATAGAAGAGAGTGCTGTAAGCCTCATAGTCTCTTTCTCGTGTCTTCACTGCCTGTATGACATTGGTCTTGTTGATGAAGAAGTTCTCAATGCACCCTGTGAAGTTCTTCCACATGGTCAGACCTTTTTCCTTGTAACGTACTCCCCCAATCAATATCTATGATGCAAATAAGGGTCACATTTTCATGTCAAACTAGACTGTAGACTGAGGATGCCTTATACTGTTGCAGAAAACAGTGCAACTCACCTCTCGATCCAGGTTCAACTGACTGTAATCACCCTTGACCTGCTCCCGTACAACAACCCGATCCACACTGAACTCCACAACCTTCCCCCAGCGTTCAATCAATACATCATGCCAGTGATCATCATCTAAAAGACTTCCAACTGACAAGGATGTCTTCAGCTGTGCACCTGTCAATACCATTCCCAAGAAGTCAACAAATCTGAATGTTGCCAGATACATTATAAGGAAGAAGGCCCTAACCTAGGTCAATGTTGAGGTACAACTTGTTCCGCATCATCTCAAGGGCAATGTAGTCACCCTGAGCCCCACGAGAGTACAACAGGACACCATCACTCTCACTGGTCTTGAAACGAAAGCGAATTGTGTCCTGGCTGGATACCACTGGGTACCTTCCCAATTTTCTCACAACCAAGGAACTCCCATTGAAGTTCATGGTGTCAGCCACTGCATCACCAGAAACAGAGGATACCATGTGATACAATCTAAAATTATGTACCATTGATTACACAATAAGGAGGGGGAGCTGAAGATGCCAATAACTCAAGTCAAGACTTGGGTTCTTCATTCTGAACTGTAAAAAAAAAAAGCTTCATGTGCCAACATACATGCTTTGGTACCCAAGCAACTTTTAGGCAAATAGCAAAAGCACACCATATGGTGGCACTTGGGTATCAAAGGATTAATTCTCCATTAGGGTGTTGCAGTGTGATAAATTTCTTGGTGATACTGGCAAGGAGCTTGGCTTGGCTGCTTCATTTACAAACACCCAGAAAAAATGAAGACAGCTAGTCACACATCCGTATTACGCCCCTCCATTTGAAGCATGGGGATTTTATTTGTTCATTTCAACCTAAATGGATGAATTTGGTAGGCATGCCCAGGTTTAATACCACGATTGAAGTTGCTAGGAGGACTCACGTTGATCTCGGAAAGAAAACCTCTGAGAAGGAAAACTATGTTATCATAGTGTAAGGCCACATTTTTGGTATTGATAATGAGTGCTCAGGGACACCGAGCAGAGTCAAGGCACAAGACAGACCTTGGGCCTTGAGCATAGATTAAATACACTCCTGTGACTTCCAGGAAAGTTTTGGTTTCCCCCAGGCTGTCGATGTCACCATGGATGGAGATGGGGAGGATAGTTGACAAGATATTTCATTTTAGAAATGGATGGCATGGTGCCATGGCAACAGTATAATTAGAGGCAGTGTCCTATTGTTTCCATACATACTGTGGTGATGGTATGAACATGGAACATGGTATTTTCAGTTTTCATACCATGGCAATTATATTTTTAAAATGTAGATGGAGTTGAAGTGAATTGAATATTGCAGTATGATGAAAATACCAGTATACTGCAATGCCCTATTCTCCAAAGAAGTCAGATTTTCTCATATTTATCTACCATCAAGTTTTCAAAATATGCATGAAGCAAAGGCAAAGGGCAAGGCAAATAATTTAAAAATAAAGAGGCATGAAAGTACCTTGACCAAAAAGTGGAGAGCACAATTGAATGGTTAAAAAGAAACTAGAACTAAAGCAATGATGCATCTCTTCAATGTATTCATTACAGTCAATTCAACAGAGTAGTATGACTCTGTAAGATGCAACTCACCATAGCGGCAACCATAGAGTTCAACCCGCATGGAGATGCGGTCCCGCCATCTTGTTGGATTGATCCGCACCCACTGGGCAATGATAGGTGGGTCAAAAACATTCACAGTGATGCTGTTTGAGTCCTTGTTTCCCTTGAACATCTGCAATCATAGAAACATCAGGTTAATATGTAAAAAATCATTATAGTTTCCATGCAGATGATGTAATGCTGACAGAAAGTGAATGAACTTCATATGCAAGCAGACATTATATCCAAAGATATGAGTTAGGTGAATACCGTAATACAAGCATTAGCATGCAGGCTGGTGAGAGTACATGAATATTTTCATGCAGATTCGGGAATGAACACACAACAGGAGTGCAACAAAATGCAATTTTGAGGTAGTCACAATGTCAAATGTCGTTAAATCACCATAATATATGTGACAAATACATTCCCAAGAACAACATTCAGGATACTTACATGTTGCAAATCAAACTTTGAATATCCAACATTTCCTCCAATTTGGAAAGACTTGAATCAGACAATACAATCATGCTAAATATTGGATGGAGAAGATCACATAAAAAGGGTATGAAAGGGATGAAGTACGTTTACAGAAGGTAGAAAGATAACATTGATGCCATGATACAAAATTTTACCATTCCATTTGCATGACAGATTCTTATTACTTGGAGGAAAAAACCATTTTGGTACACATGATTGCTAGTCAAGATGAAAAATCAAGATTTACATATATGATGAGCACCTGGCTTCAGTTCTTCTGTGGTAGCACCATTCATGACATACAAAGGATCTTTAATTTTGTAAAGCAACTATCAACAGGCTCAGCTGCTAATGAGCTTCAATTTTTTACTCTCCTTCAATCACAGTTTTAAGGTATTCACAGCAATGTGAAATAAATGAAAAGAATTAAAGTTAGGAGTAAAAAAAATTGCATGACTGGATTATTCATACTGTACATGTACTGCCTAAGTTGAGCAAAGCTAGGGTTAGCCTAACTTGCCAAAATGCACCAAAAGAACTAGAAAAATAAAGATCACTCTGAAGAGCTAGATCTAATGCATAACACAGGGTGATCACTTTAAGTGAGAACTCAAGAAATCATTGATAAATTTTGGCTGGAAATAGCTGGGATTATGAAAATTGGTAGTAATGTACATTGTTGTCTGGAAATACGTACTGGGTATTGGTTTATTACAAAAGGTGTTGAAATTAACCACCACCATTTTGGATGCATAACTATGCATGTCTGAGCATGTTGGCAATGAGTTACAAGATGTTGCTTTTCAATTCATCAAAAGTGTGTGGATTATTGTTGTAGGCATTGTCCTTAACATAGCTCCATAGAGAGAAATCCAAAGGTGACAGATCTGGTGAGTGTAGGGGCCACAACCCCTTCAAAATGATGCATTCCCCAAACAAGAGGAAATAGTCGGCTGAACTCTGCTTGAGTGACTTGTTGCATCATCTTGCTGCCACCATGCTCTGGCAATCTCCTCTTCAGTCAGGTGTCCATGAAATTTATGGACTATATCAATGTACCGTTGAGAGGTTATGGTGTCAATGAAAAAGATGGCTCCCACAATCCTGCATCGGGTTATTGCTCACCACAATCCAATACTCGGTACATCTTTCCAGACAGCAAAGTACGTTACAACCAATTTTCTTGCTCCTAGCTCTTTCCTACCATAAGTTATTAATGGTTTCAATTTGTTCTCACTTAAAATGATCACCCTGTACTCAACATGAAAAATATAAAAATAGACCAAATAACACAGCATCCAGGATATGAGTAAGGAAAGGTACCAACAATTCAAGTCTGAACATTAGTGGGGGAGGCCCAAGATCCTACCATCATCCAATAAATATACTGATGAAAATCAAATCATGCTCAGCAAAAATCAAGATGCAAAATTTTGAATCCCACAACACTAATTTAGTGTAGTGCATAATATTCAAATGAAGCACTGCTAGCAATATAGGCCAAAAAAAAAATCAGCAGACTAACATCTTAAATTATCAGAAAGTCATTGCAGCTTTGCACACTTTCTAAAATGCCATCAAAAGTTGGAATATTATGTATAACAAACCATTTTGAAAAGGACAGGGCTAGATAAGTAAGAATGCATTATGAGACAACCTGACAAAAAATCAAAGAAGTTTTCAAATCTTCTTGCAATAACTTCCAGTAACATCACATTTATCCTTGGTGAAGATGAAGAGGACTGAATCAAAACTGGCATTATAATAAAGCTAAATCACTAAATAAATGCCTGACAAAAGGGGAAAATCCTACAGAACAGCAACCAGGACAGATAAGAGACATGTTTTCCTTCTTGCAACAGAATGTGCCGTGCAACAGATATTGGTAATGTGAATCCATTCATTTCACCATGACAAGAATGTAAAAACATGAAAGCCAAGACAAAAACCTCAGGTCCCAGGCCAGGCTGATAATAAGTTTGCCATGAATCTCCATTTGTGCTGTATTGGACGAAGTACTCTGACACGAAAGCAGACCAATGGGCATCACCCTGGGTGGCTATGGCAACAATGGCTGACTTCTTCTCCAAGCGAATTACCATCCATTGATGAAGGTCCTCCTGTTGTGGCATCCAGGCTGTAGTACCTAAAAACCATGCAGGAACACACACAAATGGGTGCAGTGTTAAACAAAAAAAACTTCAACCCAAGATCCCTTCAGTGTCAGTTAGTGTCAAAGCAGGTCTACGGTGAATGCAGGTGCAGCTCGTGTGAACGGCTGAAGCGATGGAAAGAATGAACAGCCTTTGTTTTCTTTTCCACTATGCATCCTCTCACCTTGGCATTTCCATTTGTATCATGGTAGTATGTGAAGTCAAGGCCATTGTAGCCATAGCTGATGGTATATTCCATGACAAACTCAGAGGAGTATTGACGGCCCTGTGTGACGATGGAGGTAACTTGCATGACCTCGCCTAAGTCGATGTGAAGCTGCTGATCAAAATCCGAGTTGCGTGCGGTCCATGCGCTACCGCCTGTGTGCACATATCAACTTGTTTCAAGGAATCAATGAAAATCCAGAGAGAAGGGAAATTCAGCATAAAAGAAATGGACACTACATACAAGTGAATCAATGGCATCTTGATACTTGAGTTCCTTGTCAACTTGAACTCTAATTCCCTTTCCTCAAAGTTGTGACTTGGACAGGATTTTACAAAATTTGTAAATGCTATATTTTACAAATGTAGGATTCATAAAAGCATTAGTTTTAGCTGATGATTACCAGGGTAATCAATTTCTCAGAGGCTGCACAACAGTCAACTCATAACCATTATTTATTCAGACAATGAGGGGTTCAAGTGCCATTAACAAATTATTATTTACCTACCATTCCAATAACGATCTTTAGGAAAATGGCAGACATTACAATTGGTTTTTCAGTTTTTATTTTATTCCTTTTCTTTTCATTCCAACTGTATGGAGTTGCTACAGCAATCAGATAATTGTCATTCTGAGCTCATGCAGCTTTTAGCCTGAGTTGGGGGTTAGTCAGCTTCTAAAACTGCTGGTTCCCTTGCAGTCCACAACTGACAAGATTCCCAGTTGAAAGAGTGGCTTCTTGAAACAGCATAAACTGACTGAACTTAATGTCACACCTGGCAACCTACATATCATACTCTCCTTCCATTTTCAAATTTCAGATTTCAATAATTCCATGCCTTAATTAATGGGGTGCCTGGAAATGATAGTCAGAGGAGACCCACATAAATAGGAATAATCTATTGATGCCATCTGAAAGGGCATTTTATTGCACAACTTTCTACAGTGTTTACAAATTCTGTTTCCTCCTTGGGTTTGTCAAAAATTGTCAAAAAGCTAAACACTTACAGAATGACAATGATGATGTGATTCTCAATTGACTGCTCATGAAAATTAATTTTATGCAAGTTCTTGCATAATAAATGTTTCCACTTTGTCCTTCAAGATGGTTTTGATGTATTCACACACATCCTAAGGTAGGGAATTCCCAGGCCATTCAGCATTATCAAAGAAGTCCACATTGTTGTCTCACAGGAGCTTTTGAATGGCCAAAGCTATAAAAAGCACAAAGTTTTATCATGGAGGAGAGTGACTTGGTGTCATACCCTAAGTGTTTAGAAGCTGATCGAGGATGCAAATGAGGAAACAGAATTTTGAAACAACTTGAAAAGATGTAAAATAAAAATGCCCTTTCAGATGACATCATTCAATTATTTCTGTTTTCATCAGTCTTCTCTCCGGAGGTCTCTATGTGCTTGCCATGGCAACCTACAGTGTGGGTGATAAAATAGATCTCTATTTTACTGTATCTTCAAAACCTATGAACTTGATGGATGATGGTGGTAGCTAATAGTTGTGAAGAGGCATCTATGGTGACCAGCAGGATAGTAGTCAGTGAAATGACAGATTTGTACATGGGCTATACTCTGGTTTAATCTTTGACTGTAACTCTGCATCTACATACAAGACTTACAGATGTGCACTGTAAACCTTAACCATACTACATGCAGAAATTACACTCTCTTGCCTATTCAGCATACTGTCAAAGCTGCAGGCATAGGGCTTTGGTAGGCAATGAGCTTTTCATTGTTTCTGTGATCTGTTTCTTCTGTAGCAAAGCTTCACAAGTTCCAGAACCAAGTTTTCCCTCATTTTCACAATATATTTCAACAAATGTCAGGAGTGAACTTCTTGTTTGTGATTTCACTAAAGGTAACACTGGGAATTAAGCAGAAAATAGCTGTCACACACTTTATTCTTTGATGGTGCAGAGTTAATCTGAGAAAATGTATTCCAAGAATCATTCCTGTTCCCAGCTTTTAATATTTAGCTCAAAAATAAGGGAAAGCTAGTGTTACCACTGTGCATTTGTTTGCATATTTGTATGTATTTCCATGGGTATCCTATTGGGACCTTTCATATTTTCAGGCATGTCAGAACCTTTATCAGGCCTACTAGCATGAAGGATTCCAGGTGAAAATCTTTCTTCTTAATTTGAAAAGCTTAAACAAAATTCCAATTTCTATACTAAGATGAACCAGGCTTGAGAGGCTTGGAAGCAAACATTCTCCCTTGACTCGTATCAACAGTTGTAAGACTGATTCCTCCATGAATCAGAGTCTCATAGTCCAAAGCTTCAAAGCCTGCTTCATCTGAGGTTGCATTTTTGGGAACAGCAGTCACCACACAGTGATCCATGTCCAACAATGTTTCTTCAAATGAGAATGTCTCTATTGAATTCAGAGATGAAGAGCACACAATTGTCCCAATTTGAAGATCATCCTTCACTAAGAAGTCCAAACTCTGCAAGTTCACTGTGATACCTGTTCCAGTTGCTTTCAAATAAGCTTCCTTCAGACACCAAATACGAAAGAATGCCACAAAGCCCCGATGCTCCTCAGCCTTTTTCTCATTTGTGAGATAAACCCATTCTTGGTCTGAAAATTGTCTCTTGAAAGTATGAAGAAACGCATCATCTCGATGCTCCACTTTCATCACATCAATGCCTATAGGTCCTGGTCTTTGAGCAGCAAGGACAACCCAGTCACCATGATGAGACACATTGAAGTCAAAGTTGACATTTTTTACATATGGCCTGTTCCTGGCATCACGGTGGATAGTGAACTCAGACCAGGTGAAACCAGATGCCTGACAGATGCACCTTCGGGCCATGAGACGTCCAATAAGGGAGGCTTTGACATCTCGCTGGAACATAAACTTGGCCAAGCGTCTTTGCTCTTCCTCTTGGACCAAGGAGAGGGCATGGGCATAGACATCAGCTGTGGGGTTCCACTGCCCCACATTAAAGGCCCAACGTGCCAAGCTCATTCTTCCAGCAGCTCGCATTGTCTGGTGAGAGGAGAGGAAGACTAGGGGTGAGACATTTGTCAAGTAGGTACTTTCCATGTAAGTACACATAAAGACAGTCACCTCATCTTCCTCTCCCCTTCCACAGACATATGAAAGTCTAAAAATTAAATTGCTATACCAGAAGAATTTGAGCAGCATTAACCAAAAGGAATAGGCTTTGTTTACATAACTTCCAAAAAGCAGATGAAACAGGAAAAGTAAATACAAAGGGTTAAGAGTATAAGCAAAATGGGAACAATAATTTCCATAAATCATGCTGAAATGCTAATTTACCATTTAGTCGTGCCTTGGAGGCTTCTCGGTTTTCCATCTGTGATGTGGCAGAGAGTGCAGCACCATTGAGGAGAGGTGAGTCACACTGTTTATTGTCAAACTGATAACCTAGAAGGAAGGGCAGCAGAGCATATATGACAACCTTGAACACAGTAATGAATCCTACCTTTGAAACAACTAGCCAATTCAAACAGACATACATCAAGTGTCCACTTGCCTGAAATTGATGAAACAAACAGCAGAACTTCTGCCACGATGACAGAGCACTGGTTTAGGTCAAACCCCATATTTGGGAGAAACCTGGATTCCTACTTACTCAGCATCTACATAAAAAATGCAATATGTAATTTTAATAATCAATTTAAAATTTCCTCTACCCTATAAACAAAAATGAATCAAGTCAGATACATCCCTAGTCTACTGAAGAGTAAAATAATGCCTGGTTGCCAACTACAGTCAAACCCCTTCATAGCAAAGAGGCAGGAAAAATGTCCGCAAATTAATTTTCTGTAAGGGAGGGTTTGTTGTAAGTTGGACTTCTTCTTAACATAGGAATTCCATCAGGGATACATAATTGTTTCACACAATTAAGGAGAATTTCATTGTATCTGCTTTCATTTAAATTGGATTTTACTATAGTTTCCTATTGGCCATTCCATTGCTGTCACATCAGCTGATGGGAGCTCTTCACAGAACTATGCCATTTCTTTCTTTCAATCTTCAGAAAAACCCATAACAGAAATCCAGTCATCATCACCATTTCATCAGTATATGTGCAAGCACTTTTTCAAAGAAGCCTGCTGATGGAACTTCATTACTGACTATGCATCATGCATTACTTCTAGATTAGCGAGCCACACCTAACCAGAAATGTTAAGATTTCAATCTGGAACAATTCTGGAACCAGGTCTCCAAAGAGATGCCTATCCCATGTTGTAAAGGTTAATAATTTTAAGTGATCTGGCATTTTCAGCCATTTGTGGTCTGTTACTGACTATGAAAACAACATGTCTAAATAATGATTGCACAGTCATTAGCCAGCTATACATAGGGTAAAGTATCACTCAATATGGCAAAAAAAAGAGGATAACTTTTACCATGAATACCTCCACTTTCACAGGAACAACTTTCATGAAACTTGCAATTTGCATATATTAACAAGTTTAGGACAAAACTTGAAAAACTTCATCCAAATTGACCTTGCCAAAACAAGGCAATGAGCAACTACTAAGAAGAAATCAGAAATTTAGAATGGACAGGTCACGCCAAACTCTCCTTAGCACCTAGTTCTCCTGAGTTCCAAGTCCTTCAGCCTTCTTCTCTGACAAAGACCAAGGGGAAATCTGAATAAACTGTTAACAAACTCTGTTTAGATAATTATTGATTCATCTTTCGTCAACTCTACTGAAGTTTACCAAAGCTACTGACAAGAAAAGGCCAGCCTAAAATATAAACTTCAGGCCATGCTGGATGTGAACAGGATGATATGCAAGCAGAACACTCGAGCTTGTCCTCCACTCCATTACCAGCACAAGTTCCTCTCCATTTCCATTATCCAACTTCTTCCTAGCCATTGCCCTCTAGCTCTGCCTCAGAGGAATAATTTTTGGAGAAATTTAAGATATACTGAAATCATATCCTTTTATATTCAGTGAAAGTTCTATGAATATGGCACAAGTGGAAGTGGATATTTATTGGTTAAAAGTTGTCTTTTTTTTGCCATACCCTATAGATCTAAAAAAAAAAATACATCCGTATATGTCTCCAAGCTAACTAGGGATGAGAGTGAGGCTCTCATGCAGATAGACAAATTTTATGTCCACTGCTGCTTCCCTAAGACCATAGAGTGAAATGGCAAAGTATGGGCTGTTAGCCACATGTCAACCAAGGAAGACAGAGTAGAAATTAGAAGAAACATGTTCCAAAGCAGGATGATGGCAAATTTAGACTTGTGAATGAGCTCAAACAACCATAGTAGAAACTTTCTTCTTCATTGGGATGCAAAAGGAGAAGTATCAAATGGCTTGATCTGGGACACGGATATCATCGATCTTGAGGATCATCTTCACCACTTGAGTAGCTAGCATGATCTGCTGTTTCTTAGCATGCAGTGTCTCAATTACATGCTGCTCCTTCATGTCTGTCATAGAATGGGTAAAATTGCATGAATGCTATAGTAGAATGATCAAGATGTAACATGTTACAATGAATGCAAAATACAATATCCTCACCATTTGTTCCTTTTCCAAGGCAGTCTATGCCCAGAGCTGGATTCTTCTCCCGAAGCTGCCTGGCCTTGATTTCAGTCACAGTTTCCAGTGGTGCAAGCCCAGTATTCTCAGCTAGGGCAAGAGGAATGCTCTCAAGTGCATCTGCAAATGCTCGCAGGGCATACTGCTCCAGATGAGGTTCCTGCTCTGCTTCACGTGCCACAGCCAGGGCACATGAAATCTCAGCTGCTCCTCCACCATACACCACTTTGTTGTCCCGGACAAGGTTTCGGACAACACAAAGAGCATCGTGGAGACTGCGCTTGGCCTCTTCAACTATCATCTTGTTCCCACCGCGAATAAAAATGGTGACAGCCTTTGTGTTGGGGCAGTCCTCGATCACCAGCATATGATCACGAGTTGTTCCAAACGAGATCTCCCGTACACAGCCTGCTCGTCCCAACTTCTCAGGAGTTAGTTCCTGAAAGCGGGGCACAATGCGTCCACCTGTGGCTATTGCAATTAACTGCAAAATAAATAGATATTCCTCATGATTTCATGGTTCTGTCTCTCTACATGGCCATTTCCTTTCTTGAAAATAAGCTCCATTGAAACATGCATGAAAAATAAGGTTCCACATCAATCCCATCCAAATAAATAGATCTCACCTCAATCTCAGGTCCCCCAACCCAGCGAACAGCAGGCAGGTTCTTCCTCAGCAGCAGATGATTTGCTTCATCATCAAAGCCCCATTGACAAATAGCCAGTGTTGCACCAGCATTCTTCATCATATCCAGCATTTCTTCAAACTTGTCTTGTTCATACTTCCGCAGTTCCTTATAATCTTCCACACTGGTCACATCCAACTTATGCTTGGTCTTTGGCTTTGGGGGCTCAAATGGGCAAGTCAGGATGGCAAGCTTTACATCTCGTAGCACCTATAAAAATAAATGATGGAATGAGGACTGATTATGAGAATAACTCTAATTCAAGAATGCACTGTCTTTGGATTGAATTTATACACCTAGAGTGGAGGACAGAGAAAACACAACTTCCAGAGGATCCACATGATCAGATGATCCACAAAACCACTCGTGGAAGATGTCACTACCTGCATGATCTCCTATGGGTAGTTACAAATTCAATCTGAAAAACAGTTTAATGGATCCTGACCTTGGGCATTTGTGGATGCGAGAAGTCCTTGTCAATGACAACTCCCTTGACCAGCATTGTGTCTTCCAATTTTCCACCTTCTTTTCCTTGAATTTTGATCAGTTCAAAGTTCACATCCCTTGTCTCCAAATTGGCCACACTCATCACTGCATTCACAGCTATCTCTGCAAACTGGCGATGACATCGATTCACTCTGTAAATACAGCCAAATCAAGAAAGACTAATGTCAGCATTCTCATATTCCTTGGAGATGACAGAGGGTCAATGTTGTGGCAATCATACATCTTGGACCCAAGAGTTGTCAAGGCAGTCTGGATGAGTGGCTCCAGATTATTTGGGTCAACTGGGAAGGTCTCAGCAATAGCATCCAGATGAAGGGTGGCTTTCTTGGCTGCCAACTCAAATCCATCAGCAATCCGCATCGGATGGATTCCTCGATCCAAAAGATCCTCTGCATGCTCCAACAGTGCTCCAGCAAGTACTTTGTCAAAGAAGCCAACATTAGTAATATTTCCTTGAGAAATGAGAAAACTATAGGGACTAATACATCCAGCTCACCTATGTGGGGAACAAATACAGGCAAACATGGGCAGAACAATGATGAAATATAATTTTAATCTTACCTACGACGCCAGTTGTTCCATCCCCAATCTCATCATCCTGTGACTGCGACAGCTGGACCATGAGCTTGGCAATCTGATGCTCAACATCCATCATTTTGAGAATTGTTGCACCATCATTTGTCACAGTCACATCACCATCTGCAGATACCATGATCTTGTCAAGTCCCTTTGGACCCAAGGAGGTATGCAATGTATTGGCCACCGATCTTGCAGCAAGGATGTGTGACTGCAAAGAAGAGTTCCTAATAGTTTCATAGCCAGGCCATGCCAATGGTGACTCTTGCAAAAAAAACAAGCATATTGTAAGCTACTTTCTGCAGCAGAAATATTAAACATACAACTTCCCAAGCCTGTTGGCTTGGCAGTGATTTAGAAATCAAGCCACAGAGCTGACTGGCATAAGCTTTGTTCAATTTCAAGATAAACAGGACTCAGTCAATAAAATAACCATGTCAGATATTAAGTCATGGGCAAGACAATACACCAAAGGCCACCAACATATTTGCATGATGAAAATAAAGCAGATTCCACTTGGCTAAGTGAAATTGGTTGCAGGTCTGGATGAGAACAAAGTTGGTATTCCTTTGTCTTGTGCACACTGTCAATTCCTGTGAACACTGCATATGAACCTCAGCTTCATTATGTGAACACTAATTTCCAATGAGGTATGAACCTTCACTTCCACTCTGTAAGGTCCAGCAGTAAAAAAAAAGCAGAGCAAGGTATTCAAAACATTCCTTTTAGGTTGTGTAGAGGATTATATGAGAAGTCAAAGAGACTACCTATTTAGCCAGTCTGATTTGTATATAACATTAAAGCATAAATTCAGTGTAAGCAGTACAAAGGGATTTGTACAGGTACATGAGCAATGCAGAAGAGAACAAGGAATGCAAGATCACTACTAGGTTATCAAAACAGAAATATAGAATAAGAAAGAAAGAAACTGAGGAACAGTTGATCATTATGAAATATCTAATATCTTTTTCCCAACATAAGGGTAGGAATTAGCTTTTGATTGTTCTCTTACAGATAAGAATAAGTCAGTTGTAAGCAACATGAGTACAGTTGAGATATGAAATTATTTCCTTGCTTCTATTTTCATGATTCAACCTCATGTGACAATGGCTAAGATCAATGCCACATTTATCAAGGATAAGCAAGTTCTGATGGGATTCCAGCTCACATCCTCAAAGGACTTCAGAATGAGACAGTACAACATATGATAATATACTACACTACAAGGTGCAAGATGAACCTTCACTATGGAATCTAAGGTATTCCCCCCCCCCCTCCCTCCCTCCCACCCTGTAACCTCATTTGAGATATAAGTAAACTCCAACGAAGGGAGGCTCAATTTGACCTTCAATGTTAGGGTTCATCATTTTATATCAAGAGATGGGAGAGGTACGAGCTGATGGATCTCCCCTCCCAAGCACTCTGGGTTCTGCACTAGGAAGTATTGCTTGAATAGGGTGGTTTCAAACCTAAGTTCTCTACCATGTGAAGCAAGCTCAATGCTAACCAAGACTTGGTGTGCAGGTATGTATAATGTACAATACCCCCAACCAAGTAACTCATATGCCCCTGAAGTGATATTTGAACATTGATGCTATTAGGAATTGTGCTAATAATAATAATTTTGGAAATAGCATTATGCATGAGAAAGTACTTCCAGAGTGAAAATTAATGAATGCAGTACCTATATTCCAAGAGAGGAATAAGAGCAATCCAGGTTGGGAATTAACCTCACAAGCATTATAACACATATGCTTGAAACTTGCTTGACTTGCTTAAAACTCCCCCATTCATTAAATGGGGAATCTCAACACAACTTCAGGAGGTAGCATTCTCAGCTAAATTGCTAACATTTTATGATGAGGCAATGGATAAAATGGTAAAAGGGAACCCCTTTGTCTAAAAGTTTTGCTAATAGCCATTAATCCATGATGGCATGAACTCATTTTCACGAGTACGCACATTTCTTCAACTTGCTTGTCAGTTGGCATCAGTCAGTCAAACAACATGAGCTAGTGACTTTATATGTATTCAAATCAATGGCCAATCAGCAACCACTGCTACACAATGCAGAAGGACTAGCAAAACTTTTCAAATGCACCAACCATTTTTGCAAGGCATGGCTATGTAAATAACTTGCTCTTTCTGATGTATAAAGTTTTATGCCCAAAAATACATGATATAGGTATACAGATTCATCTTTAGCAACCAGAACACCTTTTTGGCTGACTGAAACACTCAAGCAAGGAAGTGCGACATGCCTACTGACTGTGGTGACCAGACAACCCAGTTTTGCTATAGTTTTAAAGCCCAGCAACTTAAAATTGAAGACAGTTTTGAAGGTGCTATCCCCTGTTGCTCCTTCACTCATCATAGATTGAAAGTGGCAGAGGATAGCATTCTCAACTGCCATTGTGTGTCATAGTTTCTCAGTCTGCAACATACCCAAGGTTGTTTGCTATTCAATTTACAATGTTCAAGTTCCTCCTGGAAAAAATTTGATTGTTCTGATACTCTTGTTGCACTCAAATGAAAAAAAGCCACCTTTAGCATGAGCTTAACATTAAGAAACTTTCATTTAACATTTAACATTCTTAACATTAAGAAACTTTCATGAGACATCACTTCGTCATCATGGATACCTTACATGACTGAAGCTTTTCAGATGATACAAATGTATTTCTAAGTCACTGTAAGCAAATAGAAGACTTATGCCAAACATACTTTGAGAGCCTCGAGGCCCGTCAGCCGCTTTTGCCTGTCTTGATCCTTGAGGATGATGAACGGGCGTCCATATTCATCGAACGCTAGTGTTCCTAGGCCAACTCCAGCCATTTCTCGAGATAGGACTGACCTTGTACGAGCCTAAACCTGCAATATGTGAATCCTAATGAACGGCTAACTTTATATTTTCATCATAATATTACCTCTAAGGTCAATTGGAAGAAGTAAATTGACCGTTTTTTACAGACTTGGACCAGCCGTTCGCCCGGCTGAATGCTAACGTTAGGGCCAAGTCTGAGCTACGTCTACCATAGGACTAAGGAACTGAAGATTCTATTCGATGACTCACGAATTACTGTTAGGCATAGCCCAAAAAAGTTCTATATTAGTGTAACGTAAGGTTTCATAGGCATGAGAGAAAACAAGATTAACAATGTAAGAGACAGGCGTGAGACCGAACCGATCCTTGAGACCTACTACGCCATATTGAAAATGACGTCATGGCGGCATGCCGTCCCTGTGCCAGAGGGCGTGGTTGCCGTGGTGCTCCAGGTTGGTTGCACAAGGGGGACCGAGTTCCGAGCGGGGCTTATTCAGTGGTTTCACTTTCAAGTTGTACAACCTTTGGGATTGCCCATGACGATTCTCCGGAAATTCGGAAGATTCAGCCTAATGAAGTCACATTGATCCATAAGTTGGGTCGATTGAAAGAAAAATCCCTGAAGTAAGGAAACAGCTGGACGCAATGGAATTTTCACTCAAGGTGCAGCGTATCAGGGGTGACTCTTGAACTCACGGAATTTTGAGTTATTTTTTTCCTATCGATTAATGGCCTGCGGCTAAGATGCGCTTGTAACGTTGGACGTAGCTGAGATCATCTCTCACTGAATCTCATATCTCTCTCTGAAGAGACGATACCATACCTCAGATTCAATCCATCTCTTAACTCAATTTCATGAATACTGTATTTTACGGCAGTAGTTCCCAACCACTTTGGCCATAATTCTCTGGGGTCCTGCTCGTCGGGTGAGTACCCAACATTACCCTTGGATGCGTGTGATGAAAAAAAAAAAGTTCTCATAATTTTCCCCTCACAAACCTGAAATCTCGCGACACACCTGATCTTTGTTGATTGGCGCACTAACGTGCCAAGGTACACTGTTTGGAAAACGGGGAAACAGTGAGTGAAGCTACGTGAGTGAAGCTACAAGGGATATTTTTCCTTTAAGCTTTCTGGTTGCCAGGGCAGCGGAAAGTCGCGCTACGGGAAACCTGTGATTTTGAGATACGAAAAGTCAGGAGTCAGGAGCAGGGCCGTTTCTAGGGGCGGGCGAAGCGGGCGATCGCCCAGGGCGCCAGCGGGGGTAAAGAGGGAGAGGGGGGGGCGCCATTGGAGCTGCTTGCCCTGGTCGCCAACATCCCCAGAAACGGCCCTGGTCAGGAGTCAGGAGAGTTAGTGATATCAAGAGGCGATTTCGCCCATTTACTCGCTCGGCTCTAGCCCTATCCGCCTCTCCCCTTATGGTAAAACCTATCTTGGTGTCGTCGGCAAATTTACTTATCTAAGTCCAAAAAGTACAGCTCCTACTTCTAGTCTGCTCTCATTGCACAACCGAGACGCCAGACTTTCGTCTCGTCTCGGCCTATGCCACCTCTGAGTCCCTACGGAGCCCCTTCTCTCATCGCAGAATTCGCAGATCGAAGCGAAGGTCGAACATCCGTCGTATGGCTTCATCGAAGCCATTCCAGGACGCTCGGAATCGGACATACGTGGATTCCTCGTTTTCATGTTTTCATTTCGCGATGCCCCCTCGAAAGCTTCAATATTTCATCACCTATTAAATACAATGGCCATATGGAATTGCTTTGGATTCTATCGTCGTCGGGATTCACTCGCGTTGTCAGACTTGAATTACGATTATCGGCTGCGAAGACTTCTCTTTTTTTCTTTCTTATTTTTAATACTAATCCACCAATCCACATTAAACGGTATTCACGATTTTAGAAGTGCACCGTTTATGACCCAAAACCCGAACATTGGAAAGTGTAAAACTGCCAAAATATTATCCTATGAGAGAAGCCTCCCGTTCAGTCCCAACAAATTTCTCAGAGAATTCTCCTGCACAGACATCTGCAACTGATAAGCACCTTATATTGCACATTTACAGATAGAAAATCTAGACATGTGAGGTTTTCACGAAACGTCTATGTTCGTATTATCCCTCGTCTCCCTGACAGGACCTCATGGCTTCGCTAACCTTATTTGGTCATGCTACATGCAAATTCATTCCATTTCTCTCAGACGGATCAGTTAAATCGAACCGGAGAGAACGCCTCCCGCCGACGGAAAGCCGCCCACGTCACGAGAAAGACGAATCTGAAACCCACGAGAAAGTCGTTGCAGGGGAAACGACCCAGGAGAGGGAGCCGCGCGCTCTTCCTCTCCCTCCCACGACAGAGGAGTTCGCGGACAGGGGAAAGCATTCGTGGATCGGGAGGCAGGGAGGGGGCCGAGGACTGTGGACCTACGACCGACGGAGAATGTCCGCGACTCGACGAGACAGTTACTCGAGACGGGGCAACGCTCTTGCAAATCGTGCGCCAAGAGAAACAATGCACCTCTCTCTGAGAAACGCGTCCGGCAGAGGGAAACTTTTGAAACCTTTCTTTTCTTTCGTGCGGCGGGAGTGCAATGGGCTGGCATCACTAGGCCTTGCGACTCCCGTTCCCAACGCAACATTCCATCTGGGTCCTCTCATAATTATTCGATGCACGAATTGAAGAGTAATTCCAATATAAAATTTAACTTTTCGAATCCTGTCGGTCCTCGCCGAGGTCTCCTTCCAGGAAGAGAAAAGAAATTCTCCGGCTCTGAGCTGTCATAATGACGTCACAACACGTTAACGCGTACGCTTCGTCACGTCGCTTTAAGACCTTCACATCAGAGCGCGCATCAAGTACACGATTTGTATCTCTTCAACTTTCCGTAAGGAAGAATACGCCATGTAAAAATTTCTTGAAAGTGAGTGGAATAATATCGGTTGCTCAAGTTTCAGTTTTGGCCTGCCGATATAAAACACTCCGATTTCGAAACGCTTCCTGTAACTCACGTGAACCCTACATCAATGGCACGTGGTGTCAACTTCAAGAATCTGCTTACACCGTATAAATAAAGGTATATCATCAAAAAAGAGTTAAACCGTCTTCGACCTCTACTCGTTTTGGCTCGCTTCACAAAACGGTTTTCGCCTAAGGGGACGTCTTTCCCCCTGATTCTGGGGACTGATTATTTTTGCTGTGCCTTCGATGTAATCTTTTCACGTCTGGAGGGCAACCATCGAGAATGAGTTGGCTTACCCGCGACATGCACTCGATAGACTCGGAGGAAAGCGAATCGGCGAACCGAAACCATCAGAACTCCGAGAAAATTCAGAGCTGTAAGAAGTGCGAGAAGGTTTCATTCCGGCAGAGGGTGTCCGAATCACACGGGGTGCACAAGATGGACATTTTTGCGCATACGCAATGGTAGGTTGCAGTGGAACGAAGAACCCGCACGGATGACGCTCTCACTCGGTGAACATCGTAGACACAAGCAATCGCAATCGCGAGTTGTAACTCTCCATACGAAATGAATGCTGACTCGACCAGCGTTAGAGGCACCACGTGCGACACGACGGTCGCGCGCGCTCGTTACCGATGGGACGAAACACTGGGAGAGTCGCCGTCCAGTCATGGATTCAGGAAATTGTGCTTCGCCTTGGGCATCGATGGTCTATGATTCCATAAATTGGTACATGCCAAGTGGCCCCCAAAAAGTTCAAACTTGACATGTCTGCAGACGGAACACAATACGAGATACGGGCAGAAGTTTCACTGCTTTGTTCAACACGAGTTGATGATTGCACGAAAGTTACAGTTGCAATCGGTTGTTCAAAATCCGAGATATAGCACTTCTTCGTGCGATGTCAAATTAGCGAGTGCGTCCGTGAAAACCGTTTGTGACATCATGTGATCCAAAATATTTCCCAGCTTTACGCAAATACGGACGGAACACAATCGTTTCCTGAAAAAAGTAAACATTTGGCAAATGGTACTCTATTATAAATTTCCTCCCGATATTTTTGGATGAGGTTCCATCTGCGAGCATGGAGAGTTGGAAACTTTTTGACGCGCAACAACATATGGCAGATGGTGGTGGGGGGGAGGATCTGTATGGCTCATGGAAACAAGAAGCAATATTTCCAACTTGCCCGAATGCAGAACTTCCATGGAGATCAATATCAGGAGGTAGGAAGATTTGAGGTGATCCTAATTCACCTCGTCCACCCCCGACCCTTCCCTCCATGTGCTGGATTCGCACATGTGCGAAGTTAATCGTGTGTAAAAGGATGATGCTGGTGAGTAATGCGATGAGCGGGTATCTCATGAGAAGCATGCGAAAATGTCTGCACGCCACCGAAACGGAACATCCCCATTTCACATCCGCGAACAATCACCCATGAAGGCCCCCGATGGAAATTGTAATCACCTGCCTTCTTGCCTCTTCCACCGTATAAATCACGGATACGATCGACCTCTGTGAAAAAGAAAAACATCTCTCCCTTCAGAAAGCGAATCGACCGTAAATTGCATCCTTTTCCTTTTCCCTTTTGCGACCTCGATCGGGATGATGTCTCATCCGTTATATTCCCCTCTCCGCCGAAGCTGGAAGGGTCAGGACTCGAACGAGAGAAAAACCTCGCTTCTCGTTCGGTCGCGAAGGTGACGGGACCCAAAACCGATCGCGCCGACCGGGCAAAAGTCTGGATTCCAACAAGAACGGGATCGATGAACGTCTTGATCGCGGGACAAACGACGTCGACGAGCTTCGAAGGGGTCGAAGTAGCATGGAGCCGCATCTCGACACTTTCCCCGGAAGCAGTCCTATATATGGGGAAGGCTGTCCGACCGGGAATGATCGTGTCCTACTTAAAGGACGGATTCCCCCTTCTCATTCTTGACATGTCCTGCATAAAGGGCGTCCATTACATGGTGCAAGACCTATTCAATACTTTCGAACAACTTCATGCGCGTCACTGAAGGGATACCGACTTTCCAATGGCAAATGCGTATTTTATGTCTGATTCCTGAAGATGGTATTAGGGATGAAAATAATGAAAAATATGCTAAAATTCCAAGCGACCACACTGCCCCTTACAAATTTCATCGATAGGCTTTCGTGCAAAGTCAGACTTTCCTTCCCGTCCGATCTCAAACCACCTTCGGGGGGTATCTTCATCGTGCAGTCGCATTTCAAGCAATTAATAGATCATTTTCTTCTCGTGACGCTGGCTCGCTTGATAGCCTGACACGAGAGAGAAATAAACAAATAAATGCACTCCAATAAATGTTTGCCGCCTAGGAGCAACTGCGTAAATTTCAGCACGTGAAAATAGCACAGATTCGATCAGAGAGAAAAACGAGTTGCCGAGTGGTGCTAATCGACCGCTCGAGAGCGCAGAATCTCTGAACGAATCGAGTCCAACTTTCCCTTCCATATCTTTTTTTTTCGTATTTCTCAGCCACGTCCGAGTGCGCGAGAGAGAACAGCATCGAATCGCCTCGACAATATCGTGGGCAATTGCATAGAGTTTCTCCGTCCAGGAAAATACGATATCCTCGCGGAGTGCCCATCTCATCCGAACACAAGGAAATCGATCGATCCCGTCAGATCGAAAGCCTATATTCGCCACACCGTATCTGCAAAATCGAACGAGAACTTACTTTCGCGAGATACAAATTTAGCGCGCAGTTGCGGACGCGTCTCTTCGCCCGTCCATCTCGTTGTCCCCGTCCCCTCGTTTGTTCTGATATTTCTACGATGAACAACTTTTCTCGCACGTCCTCTGCATTGCAAAGCGAAACAGGGACATACTTTCACTTTTCCGTCTTCCTTCCTTGTCTTCGCTCTCGAAGATTTCGTATCTTCGTTGTAGAGGGAGTCGAGAGAATTTTACAAGAAAAGAAAGGGTACAAGAGACGAAATGGCTGTAAATGAGATGCACTCAACGAGTCGCAAGCGATCGGTCCTCGATATTAAAATTGCACGACGATATCTCACGGACGAATATAGATGCACCTTCGTACGGGCCGCCAAATACATGCGAAGAATTAGAAGAAACACAAAAGCGGCGAACAGGATCCACACGATTGAATGCGACCACGAATGGAACTCAGTCTGGTTCGGCCCTCGTCGCTCGGCGTCTAACTCGACCGTTTTCTCTCCCTCCTTCACGCAAGGCAAGGCGATGGAAGAAATAAAGTGCGGCATGAGGAGAATCCCAGAAGACCTGCTGCTCAGCAACGTCACAAATAGCTAGGACATAATGAAGGGCAGAAATTGAGTTGGTAACAAGGCAGTCTCTTAGATTTTTAAAATTTTTAACTGTATTGGAGGGGCAAGTGAGGAGCTCGTTCTCGTTTCTGCCCAGGGATGAGCAAATTGGAGGGCAAGCATTACATGATCTATTCCCGTGCACTGATAAAACAGCTAAACAGAGAGAAATAGATTATTTCTGTGTTCAAATTTTAATTAGGTTATCGAACGGTGACAAGAGTGCATATGATGGTCGAAGATTCTCAACATTAAATATGGCGGCGCCTATGACATCCCTGTGTTACTTCCTGTCTGCAATGATTGGATTACATTAAAAACTCAGAATAACCATTAGCTTTCGGTCTTTCTGATTAAAACCATCCTCTATTTAAAAGGTGTGCAAAACCTCGCAAGAATGGACCATTGGACCAATCTGAAACCTAACCAACACGAGAGATGAGAAAGAATAACAGCCGAAGTTATGTGTTTCTGACAGCATGGCTTCTTAGCTTTACGACTCATAGACACCTTTTTTGGGTGATTTAATAATGCCCGTCTTAAAATTGAAATAATGAATCATACTCTCCGTCCTGAAATTCTGCTTCAACCATTCTATTTTCTGTACGAACATCATATTACGTCGCTGAAAAAGAAAACAGTTTTTGGACTTTCCTACCATATCAGTAATAAATATCTTGTGATCCCACACAAAGGTTTAATCGTAAGATTAAACCTTTGACGTTTACGTTTGACGTTTACGTCTCGTTGACGAAATTTAAAAAAATTAGGATCTCACCTTACCCGTACCAGACGAAAGGTAATCAGATAGCAAACGAGGTTATCTTACCCAGGAGAACCAGTCCTGCCCGAGTTCTACCAACGATATAACTAGTTTATAGCTACCAAAAATTCTGTATTTGGAATTTCCAGGGATGGCAGCAGTTATACATACTCTACCACATCTCAGCTCTCGCAAAAAAGCAAAGCAAAAAAAATTATTTGGTTAATACCAAGCTATACGATCAAGCATGCATTGTTAGTTGCCATGTAGCTCTTGTTACAGAGAAAAGCTATTTAACAATATGGAGATATGTATATAATCCGTAAAGAAAGCCTCGAATCACGAGAACATTTTACGGTAAATGAATCGCGCAGAGGGCTCGATATTCTGGCGCGTCGCCGGGGAAAGAACGTCTGGAAACTTCTTCCCTCCACGAGACCAATGTGACGGTACATCCCATAAGTCAATGGCACAGCCAGAGGGAGCTGGGAGAGCTGCAGCCAACCCAACTCCAGGTCTAAACTCCATTCACATTTGACATGCGAAAGAGAAGCCATTACGATGGAGAGGAGACAACCGATTGTAACCACTGAGCTAAGAAATAGAACTAGAGATAGCGGATAGATAGGAGTAGCATAGGGAAAACGGGTGCATTTTGAAGCCATATTGGTTGGGTCTAGGCTAAAGCGGACGTGCGGTGAGCATTGGCCGAGTAATGGAGCAGGTACCGCGGGAACACTGGAGCAGCCCTTCT